>CAMOHE010022016.1:0-24390 GCA_946598075.1 Artocarpus hirsutus
TATTGTAAATACAAATTAATATTTGATTATAGAACAATTATTGTATGTAATTAGGGCCTTGATGTAATGGATAACATACAAGATTGGCCATCTCGTAGGAAATTGAAATTGCAGGAGATTTTTTTTTTGGAAAATACCAAATTTCCACGACGGTTTTGTGCAAAACCGTCGTGGTAGCCATAGTTACCACGACGGTTTTTGTCCAAAACCGTCGTGGTAGCTAAGGCTACCACGACGGTTTTTCACGAAAACCGTCATGGTAGCTAAGGCTACCATGACAGTTTTTCACTAAAACCGTTGTGGTAGCTATGGCTACCACGACGGTTTTGCACAAAAATCATCGTGAAAAATTACAGTTCACCTTCCCACGCGCGCTAAATTAATCTATTCCACGACGATAAAAAATCATCGTGAAAAGTCGATCATATTCCACGACAAAGGTTTCCACGACGGTTTTTTGACGGTCGTGAAATTTTTCCACGACGGTTATAAACCGTCGTGGAATCCACATTTTGTACTAGTGATATGATTTATCACCAATCATAAGTGGAATCGTTAAACTTACATTAAAGCACTGATATAGCACCATTGTAGCGGCCTGGATTGGGTGAGACTTGCACCCTAGGACCTAAGTTCTGAAGGCTTTAACTTAAAGTAGAACCTTTTGATAGACATACGAGATAGCATTTAAAAACTTGTTCAAAACAAAACAGCTTGGTGTATGATAACACCATGCTTTTTTTTTTTTATCTTCCATAACACTTTTGAAAATTCACCTTCAAATACAAATAAAACATACACATATAGTACAATTCTTAAAATAATTTAAAGATAAAACATGGCTAAAAATTCTTTAATGCATGGCTCACAAGAAAGGGGCAGAAGACCCCACCTCTATATGTATACTATGACATTGTAAGCTCTAAACTTGGGTTTGATCCAACGTGCTCTCCACAATGTTCTAGAACCTTAAATATCATTCTAAAATTAGATAATTATCTAATTTAGAAATAATACACATCTTTGGACATTAATTACGTTATTCGTTTTCTTAGTGTATCGTTACTGATTTGAAGGAAAATGTGAAATGATTTATAAAAATATGATGATGCATGTTAGAAATAATATTAAAATAGTATTTTGTCTTTTGAACATTTTAAAATAGATTAAAAATATTACAGTTTGAAAAACAAAACAAAATTTCACAAAAAATAGAATTGCACATCTTTTTGGCTTGCTAGTGTAGGGCATCAACGCGCCACCTATATGAATGGGCCTGCTAGTTTCTACTGGTGGCTTGCCAGTTTGATGCAAACTGGGTTTTCATAGTTTTTCCTCTGACCTAATTGAGTTCAAACTCGATTCAAATATATTGTTGAAGTCTAAGAGAATAGAGTGTTAGACTAGGTGCCCTAAAGAATAAATAATGTAATAATTTTTGGAGAAATTTAATCAATAAAGAGTTTATTATTTATTTTTATATATCAAATATTGTCCTCTTTATATTTGTTTATGTTGAGTATATATGATAAGCAAACAAAAGTTTGAGACTGTCAGTCTAAACCTTTAAGATCATGCATATGATGGACAAATTATATAAAAGACATGAATCTTAAAGGTGATAGTATAGATTCTAAGGTCCACAATCAAGAGAATAAAGTTAGGCTCTTTATTCATGTTAAGATTGTTATGTTGTTTACATCCCTAACATGACATGACTTGTCTTAGTCATCGGAGTGGGACTTTACATGTAGAAACTTTGGTATATTGTCATAGGTGACGATATATTGGATCAGGGCAAAAAATTGAATTGATTTGATTAATAATTCTATTTGTTTAAATCAATTCATTTTAGACAAGCATATGTATTATGTCTAATTCCTGAAACGAATTAATAGTCTTGTATTCTTAATTGTGTCTTTTGATGTACTAAAAGGTAACATCCTGATTTGATGATGTTATGCATACCAATACATTGGAGACATGACTCTTGATTGATGTACACTCATTATTCATATATTTGGAATCTATAGCTCTTTCGTAGAGTTACTGATACTCTTATGGGCATGCTATAATAGGAAAATTAGAGTACTCAACTATTAGGATACATAGGTGTAATCGAATGGTATACTATTTATGGATAGTAAGTTTTTGAATGGTAAGATAATAGAACATAAGATAAAAATAATCGAAAAGGTAAAACATAATTTATCCTTAAATCGATTATGAATATCTTATAGGGATGCTACACATTATAATAGTATGAACGATTAGCTTATTGGAGCTTTATAATTCCATATAGTTCGAGAGTGCAGCTCTAAGCTTTTTGTGTGATAGCGTTAGAGTTGATAATGATAAAATATATGTATTTGGGATATGTTATTTTATAATTATAGGAGCTTGATCTATATATGTCCATAAGGTTCCCTTTGCTAGCTCATAATACTTCTTGTAATGATACGACATGCTTTTCCTACAAATTGATGACTCATGTTATTTTTTAAATTGGCTAAAATTCGAGTTGATTAGATTTAATAATTCATGTTGGTTTATTGATTGAATTAATTTTGTGAATTAATTCAAGATAAATATGTTGAATCATTTAGGTATATTTTATTTGTATGGGTTTATCTGTATATGACTCTTAATTAGACAACTTCTCTATTAGGTTATTTAAATTAAAATTGAGGCTCTATAAAAGATACCCAAATCAAATAAGATAGGATTTATCCGATTGGTTCAAATCGGGTGAATCAAATAAGTCCAAGGAGTTTGAATCCAAGTCTAGCCATTGGACCATGATACCATGGTCGACCACGTTACAAAGGTGCAATTGACCACGCCTGGAAAATTAGTAAAATGCGTGAACATATTTTTACTAGAAATTGATCTAAACTTAAATTTTGAAGCTGAATCTGATAACGACTAACCCTAAATCTGACCACTATATAAAGGGAACTATTTTTCATTGTTCCTCGGATCATTCGAGAAGCAGAGAGTGAGTATTCTAGTGAGAGAAACTCTGAAGCTCCCAAAGAGCTATTATTCAACACATAGAAACTTAGCTCTAGGTTTTCTTAAGTGGTTGTTAGGAGAATTGCGAGAGGAAAAGCTATACGACGTGCGGCCACTAGCATTTTGATCGTAGAAAGAGAATAACAAGGAAGACCAGTTGATTGAGGCTCATCTGAAACATTATTCTTTAGTCAATGTTTCTTCAATATTCAGTACACAAAAGAGATACGTAAGATCTTTTATTAATTTATGTACTTAACATGTTGACTTGTTACTTAGATAGGACTTTGATTTAAAAATTTTATAAATTCTACTACGTACTGTTTTCTAACATTTGGTTTCAAAGCCATGGGTTTATGTTAATTTTACGAGTTTGTGATTATGCTATATATATAAATTATGTGATTTAGTTCTCTCTTATGCTTGGATTAATCTTTTAGGGAATTGGCACTCAGGGTTTCTAAATAATTAAGTGTTGTCATGAGATTATATAGGGGATGTTTATTAATTAATTATGGTTAATTAAATTTCTATTTTAATTATTATATTAATTAATTAATTTTATCAGTTATGGTTCCTTAGAGGTTGGAATGTGTATTTAGGTTTTTCATGTAATTAGATGGTGATCTATCATCACTGTCTATGATTTATTATTTTAATTTTGATTTGTAAAATTTGTATCAAAATAATTATTCGAAGCAAAGACAGATCTAAAAGATGGAGATGGTTGTAGTCTATGTGCTTTTTTGTGTTTATAAATTTTTTATGTTTTTGAATTATTGAAAAATAAATTTAAAACTGCTTAAAAATTATTTTACAAAAGTTTATAAAAATGCTAGTTTAGCGTTGGTCAGCTAGCCAGTTTCCTAGCATTGGTAGATTGATGGTCATAAATCAGCAGGCCAGTAGTGGACATAACCGTTTTTTAAAACATGCATTTTTGCAGTGTAGTTTTTATTTTTGTTTTTTTGAGACAATTCTAAGAAAACATGAAATTTTATGATAATTAGAAAAATAAATTTTTGATATATATGAGATTGAAAAATTAAAGATGGGTGTCACATGAAGAAGGATACAAGATGAAGAATTGATATATGTTTCAATTGATCAATTGTAATCTTTATTTTCTTTTGTCTAGGATAGAACCATGATATTTGGCTGTTTATTATATTGCTTGTAGCTTTGCATGTTGCGTTGCTTGTCTGCATTATAATATGCTTACTATGTATGTTGGCAACATGCCATGTAGAATAAGGAGTGCTGTTCATTAAAAATTGTTCATGCATGTTAACATAAAACCATGAATTTTAAAATATTGAGTGGGAGAAGGTTTTTAAAGAGAGGACTTAAAGCCTCTATCGTTACGTAACACATGGAGGTTCCAACCTCTAGGAAAGGATTGCATTATGTACCAAGTTGGGTCTCATAAACGATACTTTGCTTAAGTGTGATTTATTGTTGTACATCCCTAGGTGGCGATTATAAATCATAGATAAAGTAATTGAAATGATGGTTATACACTCAAGATTAATTTTATTATCAACCTCCCTTAAGAGCACTGTTAATGAAATTAATGACTAAAGAAAACAATTATTAGTATATTCTAGATTAGACAAGTCTTAGATATCATGTATTAATCGGAGGGGATTTGTGTTCCTAATTGAATTTGGCAAGTCTCCTCTAGGCAGCTTGTTGAATTATAAGTTGGGGATTATCGTTATATAGTTGTGATTTTTTCAAGGTTTTGACACATAAATACATTGTGTGCTTACTTGCCTGTGTTATCTTATTAAACTGTTATGGAAGGTTTGCTTATGTTTGGTATGTGATTCTTTATTGTAGAACCAAATGTCTAAAAACACTTTGTCTTTGATACTCGTTAAAAACACAGTAGCTAGCAAGAACTATAATGACGAAAATAGAACCTAAATGTCGTCCTATCTTTTAAGAAACTAATATTTATACTAACACCACCATGTCCTCCTACGCCTACCAGTGAATCCACTAACGAATAAATCTAAGCATATGGTTGCTCGAGGGATGCTAATGATCAGGCTTGTTGTTATATCATGCCTAGCATGAACAATGTGCTATAGGCTCAACATGAAGATTTTGAGATTGCTTGGCAGATCTTGGTTAATCTTGAAGACATGTTTGGAGGCCAAACCTTGACAAAATGACAAGAGCCTCTTCAAAAGCTCCTTAGCTATAGTGACCGGGGACGCCTATGAAGGAGCATATGAAGTTGGTCATAGGTTACCTTGTTGAGGCTGAAACCTAAAGAGCCGACATCGATGTAAAGTCATAAATTACTATGGTCTTTGAGACTCATTCTAAGGAGTTCATCCCGTTTAGAGCTTCATATAACTTAAGCAATAGATAGGATGTGACCTTAACTAAGCTGATGAAGCAGTGGCAAGAGTTTGAAAATTTGATCAGGGAAGCTTCGACTAATGGCGAGGCAAACTTGGCAGCTGCATCTGGTTCCAATCCTAACTCTGGGAATGGAAAGAAGCAAAAAGCTAAGAATGAGAAGTCTTCTGTTTCAACAAATGGCAAGGATAAGAAAAGAACGAAGAGGGACCCAAAGAAGCTAAAGTGCTTTTTTTTTTATGGGCAGGTTAGGTACATCAAGAAGAATTACAAGGAGTTTCAATCTAGAGAGATAAGTGCAAACTTCTAGTTATTGAGACTTATTTAGTTAAGGAATTAAATGACACTTGGGTCATAGATTATGGAGCAACTAATCATATTTGTGTTTCTTTACAGGGGTTTAAGGAAATGAGAAGTTTGCTAAATATGCACTTCAAGCTTCAGATGGGCAATGGATCCTTAGTGTTGGCTGTAGCAGTGGGAGACGTCCTAAATTTAAAAGGAATTTAATTTTTGTCGCGTGTTTATTTAAAGACTCTTATTCAGATTCTTTTAATAATAAAGTTATGATTCGTAAAAATAAATCTTTTATTTGTATTGGATGGATGAAAAACAACCTACATTTTATCAAACCTAAAATGGACTTACTACTTAACATTGAGATTAACGATAACTCTAAAAGCTTAAAACTTTTCACTCTAATGAGGCTTATCTTTACTTACGACTAGGTCACATTAGCTTGAATAGGATTCAAAGGATGGTAAGGGATAGACCTTTAAGTCATTTAGAGGTGGAATCTACACCAAAATGTGAATCATATTTGAAGGGAAAAATTACCAAAAGACCATTTGGGTCTAAGGGCAATAGAGCTAAAGGAGTTCTAGAACTTATACATAGAGTTGTTTGTGGTCCCATGAATATCAAGACGTGAAGAAGGTACACATATTTTGTTACTTTTATTAATGACTACTCAAGATATGGGCATGTCTACCTAATGCATCATAAAAGCAAAACTTTTTGACAAGTTATAGGGAGTGTCATGGTGAAACAGAGAAGCAATGAGGTAAACCCATAAAGGCACTTTGATTTGATCTCTTATGACACTTATTAGAGAATGGGATTTATCCAATTTGACTATGCTAGGCACTCTGTAGTAGAATAGCATGGCTAAGAGAAGAAATAGGACTTTTTTGGATATGGTTAGGCACATGATGAGTTATTCAATGTTACCTTTATCCTTTTGGGGATATGCACTATATATTATATGTTATCTTTTGAACAATGTACCTTTAAACTTGGTTCCTTAAAATCTTCGCAAGATGGGGATGGATAGAAAGGCAACCTTAAATTATATTACATATGGGGATGTCATGCTCATATCCTATACAAGGAAGCAAATAAGTTGGAAGCACGTTTGGAAGTATGCGTATTTGTAGGATATCCAAAAGGGACAAAAGGGGGTTATTTTTATAACTCAAAAGAAAATAAAGTCATGCATTCAACGAATATAACTTTCCTAAAGGAAAGTTACATGAACACTTAAAGCTTCGTAGTAGAGTGGCATTCAAGAAGTTAACAAATGATTTGATCACTCTAAGGGTTTCGGTTGAGACCAATTCAATCAATGTGGAAAAGCTAGCAAAATAATAACCTAGGGAGTTTCGGCATAGTGGTAGGATCAGGCGTCAACCCAAAAGGTATATGTTCAGTGATGAAGCTTACTTGGATGAACTAGTTGAATATAACAGGGATCCTTACACTTACACATAGTCTATAGAGGATGTTAATTCAAAGCTCTAGATAGAAGCTATGAATACTGAGATGAAGTTTATAAAGACTAATTAAGTCTAGGAGCTTGTGGGCCTTTCCGAAGGGGTAAAATCCATAAGGTTTAAGTAGGTCTACAAGAGAAAGAGAGGAGTAGATGGGAAAGTCAAAACCTACAAGACTAGACTTGTAACAAAGCGATACATGCAAAAAGAAGGAATCGATTACAATGAAACTTTTTCGCCTATAGCCATGCTTAAGTTCATTTGCATTCTCTTATCCATTACTATAGCTCTTGACTTTGAGATTTGACAAGTGGATGTCAAGACGCCCTTTTTGAATGGCTATCTTGATGAGACCATATATATAGTACAATCAGATGAGTTCAAAGCTAAGAGTCAAGAGGGATAGGTCTCTAAGCTGCTAAAGTCTCTATGGACCTAAGCAAGCTTCCCATTTTTGGAACATAGGATCTGATCATTAAGTGATCAAGACTTATGGGTTCAAACAAAACATGGATGAGCCATGTGTTTACAAATACATTAAGGATGGGAAGGTGGTTTTTCTATTGCTTTATGTAGATGACATTCTACTATTGGCAATGACATTAGGAAATTATCATTAGTCAAATTATGGTTGAGTATGTAGTTTGATATGAAGAACTTAGATGAAGCTAATTATGTCCTGGGTATGCAAATCTTTCAAAATAGAAAGAAAAAATGATAGTTTTATCCCAAGCTATCTACATAGATAAAATTCTGGAGAAGTATGCAATGCAAAATTTCAATAAAGGTGTCCTATCATCTAGGTTTAGAATTACTCTTTCTAAGAAAGACTCTCCAAAGTTTGATGAAGAAAGATAATACATGAAGAAAGTTCCTCATGCTTTGGCAGTAGGTAGTCTAATGTATGCTATGCTTTGCATATGACCGGACATATATTATATGATCAGGATAGTAAGTCGATTTGATCCAAGACCAAACCATTAGGTTATGATCAAGCATATTTTCAAGTACTTGAAAAGGAGTAGATGATATATGCTAGTGTATTTGGGTGAGGATTTAATTCCTCTTGGATACACTGATTCGAATTTCCAATCTTGTTTGGATTCAAGAAGATCAACTTTGAGTTTTGTGTTTACTTTGGGAGGAGGCACCATTCTTTGAAGAAATGTCAAGCAAGATCATATTTTTGATTCAACGATGGAGGCCAAATATGTGGCATCTACAGAAGCTTAAGGATCTTAAGCTGTGTGGCTCTGCAAGTTGTGTGGCTCTGCAAGTTCTTTGGGATCTTAAGGTAGTTCTTGTTATAGATAAGCCGATATCATTGTATTATGATAAAGGAATGAAGATTTTACAAAAAGAGTAAACATATACGTTAGAAGTTTCATGTGATAAAGGACTTCATTGAGGGTGGACATGTTGTAGCATGCAAGATCATGTCTAAGGGCACTATAGCTGAACCTTTCACGAAGACATTACCGATAAGAGTTTTCAAGAAGCACGTAAAGGCTATAGGGCCGTGAGAGATGTCAAATATTATCCTCTTTATGTTCATTTATATTGAATATATGATAAGCAAACAAAAGTGTGAGACTATCAGTCTAAACCTTTAAGCTTATGTATATGATAGATTAAGCGAAAGACATAAATCTTAAATGTGATAATCTAAATGGTAAGGTCTGCAATTGAGTGAATAATGTTGGGTGCTTTATTCATGTTAAGAATGTTATGTTGTCTACATTCTTAATAGGAGAATGACTTGTCTTGATCATCAGAGTAGGACTCCACGAGTAGAAACATTAGTATATTGCGATAGGTGACGATATATTAAATTGGGATAAAAAGTTGAATTGATTTGATTAATAACTCTATTTGTTTAAATCAATTCACTTTGGACATATGTCTTATTCTTGAGATGAATTAATGATCCCATATTCTTGACTTTTGTTTTTTTGATGTACCAAAGGGTGACAACATGATTTGATGATGGTACATATACTAGTACATTGAAGGCATGAATCTTGATTGACGTAGACTCCTTATTCATAGATTTAGAATTCATAGTTCTTTTGTAGAGTTAATGATATTCTCTTATAGCCATTATCCTGTAATTGTAAAACTAGAGCACTTAACCATTTGGATACATAAGTGTAATCGAATGGTATACTATTTATGGATAGTAAGTTTTCCAATGGTAAGATATGGAACATAAGATAAAATAATCAGGAAGGTAAAGCAGAATTTATCCTTAAGCCGATTATGATATGTTATGGACGATTAGCTTATTGGAGCTTCATAGTTTTATATAATTCGAGAGTGCAGCTCTAAGCTTTTAGTTGAGTAGTATTAGAGTTGATAATTATAAAATATATATATGTGGGATATATTTTATAATTATAAGAGCTTGATCTATATATGTCCATAAGGTCCCCTTTGCCAGCTTATAACAACTCCTATAACGATAGGGCATGTTTTTCCTATAGATTGGTGATTATTTTATTTATTAGATTGGTTAAATTCGCGTTGATTATATTTAATAATTTATGTTGGTATATTAATTGAATTAATTCAAGATAAACATGTTGAATTATTTGGTTATATTTTATTTGTACGGGTTTATTTGTATATGACTATTTTAATCATATAGCTTCTCTATTGGGTTATTCAAATTAAAATTAAGGCTTGATAAAGGATACCTAGGTCAAATAAGATAGTATTTATCCAATCGGTTCAAATCCGATGAGTTAGATAAGTTTGCTGATTTTGAATCCTAGTCTTGATATTGGGCCACGACATCATAGTTGACTACATTACAAAGGTGCGGTATATCGTGCCTGGATAATTAGTAAAATGCATGAACACATTTTTACATAGAAACTGATCCAAACTTGAATTTTAAAGTTGAATTTGATAAGGACTATCCCTGACTCTGACCACTACATATAGGGAACTATTTTTCATTGTTTCTCAGATCATTTGAGAAGTAGAGAGTGAGTATTCTAGTAAGAGAAACTTTGAGGCTCTTTGACAACTATTGTTCAACAGCTTGAACCTTGGCTCTAGCTTTTCTCAAGTGGTTGGAAGGAGAGTCATTAAAGGAAAAGCTGTATAATATGCAACCATCCACATTCCAATCATGGAAAAAGAATAGCAAGGAAGACCAGCTAGTTAAGGCTCTTCGGGAACACTCTTCTCTAGTTGGTGTTTCTTTAGTCTTTAGTATATAAAAGAGGTATGTAAAATCTTTTATTAATTTGTGTCCTTAGAATGTCAAACTCGTTCTATGGAAAAGATAGATTTAAAATTTTTTAAAATTCCACTACGTATTGTTTTCTAACATATAAATCATGTAGAAAACTAAGAAACATATTATTAAACAATTTAGAATCATTTTCCTCAATTTAAAACATCAAATAAAAAAGTTTGATTTACACATATACAAACTTGTTAAAGCAAACCCAAACATATTAAATCTGAATTTCCTTTTTTAAATCCCAACAAAACCTCACATGTAGTAACAAATTCATAAACTAATCATGTTGTACTCTCCGTTTTCACATACAAAACATCAAAAGAACATTCTTTATGTGACAACATCATGCATGTTCATCAAACACAAGAATGTGTCAAGCAATTTATAAAAACAATTTATAAATCCTCTTTTAAATCTAAATTTCAAAATGTAAAGATCATTACAAAAATTCAAACCATGATCTGCATCAAGAAAGAAATGTATTCATGCATCTTTTTAGTTCAAATGCTCACTACTACAACTGGGGCTTTTAACGACGACATTTTTTACGATGACTTTTGTCGTCGCAACTGCATGAATATTTGCTGTCGCTAAAAATATTTGCAACAACATATTGTTGCATGTTCGTACATATTTTCCTCGACATGTCATGGTAAATAATTAAAAATATCCTTTCGTATTTGCAACGATATGTCGTTCTAATTAATATTTGGTGCAAATTTTTCTCGTGCCACTTTATAGGTATTTGCAATGATTTTTTGTCGCAAATAATAACAAGGTGCACATGGCAATCCCTAGATTCAGCAAATACTAATGGGACACAGTTGTATTTGGCTGTCAAACACATTGACTGTGGGATTATTTACGATGATATAGTAATCACAAAAGGTAAAAATTTAATTTTTTGCTAAAATTTTAGTGCATGGAAAGGTGGTCTATTAAATTCTATTTGCAATGATATTTTTAATTTGTTGTCGCAAAAAGTTGTTTCGAGACTTATCTTATCCAAATTAAATGAGATGCTATCGTTTTGATTATCTTTTATGAAGACATTATACTTATTTGCGACAACATTTTGTCATCGCAAAAAGTGCTGCATACAAATGAACCTGAGGACTGCACTTCTAGGGAGACCTCCAGACTTTTTCTCAGTCTAGTTTTGGAGCTTTTTGGTTGTTTTTCGGCCATCCAATGTTGAAATTTTCATTGCTATCCTTGTTTTCTTATCCCCGATTTTAATGAGTTTTAGATTATGTAAGTTTTTAATTTTTGGGTATTAGGATTTTTGAAATTATGTTACGAATTGGATTTTTAGAACTGTGAATATGTTAGTTAAATTGTGAATTATTGTAGAATTATGAATTATGATTGCAATTGTTTGTAGAATTGTGTGATGTAGGATTGTTATAGTGTGGATTATTGTAGAATTCGATTTTTGAGATTGTGATATTTGTAAAATTGTAGTATTTGATATCTGGATTTTTGGGATTGTGATTATTGTTTAGGATTGTAAATTGTTATTGTGATTATGATTCTTTTGGAATTGGGAGGTTAGGGTTAAGTTAGTAATAAGTCGTTTATCTAAGTGGTTTGGGTTGGAAATAAAATTAAGTTAGTATAGTACAATATTAATTTTAATGCAATATAGTTATTAAAAAATTGAAAGAATAAATGTTGAAGTTATTAATAATAATAATTTAAATGTCACATTCAAAGTTGTCATTACTAATTAAAAAATTAAAATAAGGAAATGAAAATTCTTAGTTAACAATTAATTAACTAATTAATTAATTAAGAATAAAGTAAAATAATATAATGAACCGTTATTATAAATTGATGATTATAAATTGATGAACAATATCATAGTTTATAATATATTGTTTTAATTAATTGATATGAAAAAATAAATTGAATTTACAATTATTATAAAAGGATGAATAATTGTATTATTATTGTTTTTGAAAGTTAATTAATCAATTTTATTTAAAAACAATAAGAACAATAAAATTATCATACAATTTGATAAGATTTTATAAAATTTAATAAAATTATAACTTTTTTCGTAGATGGTTTGGTTTGATATGTGACTTCATAGTCACAAAAACAACATAGGTGAGTACAAAATTTGTGTTTTTTATTTTGCACATGCGTGCATAAGTTTACCTTGGGCCCATTCGAGGATCGGTATGTAGTAACACTAATGCTTGAATTGTCCCGTTTAGACAGTTTGGTATTGTATGGTCGGATATCCATCTCTCAGCATCGCAACAAGAAGGTTAATAATTTTTTTTAATTACAAGCACTCTTAAAAGTTATCAAAGAATATATTAATCTGACACATTTATGTTGTTGGAGAAGCCAATACGGAAACCCAACAGCCAATGTCTGCCATAGACAACTGAACAGACATGCATCGTCACTAGGAGACTTGGGTTAATCCCAAAGCACAGTAGACTTTTGTAAGTACTTTTAATTTTCAATACTATCTTTTCTTATTCAAATTGTTATGCATATTTATAACATGTGTTTACTATTATTTATGTAGAATACGATGGAGCAAGAGAGACAAACCCAGATGACCTAATCTGCTTCCTTCTCAGTCGTACTCGCACTTAAGTACGAAGGAATTTTAAAGCATGTCCTAGGTAGATGTAGAGGACACAGGACTAGACTAGGCCCCACACTCCCATAGAGGATTTACTTTGGCGTTGGTTCACCTTCTAGCTCCTTATCGAATGGAACATCTTTCAATGCCTGTTGACCCGTATGTGAAATATTTTCTTTGAAGATTGGTTGAGTACAACATGAATATGTACCAGAGCCACAGGATTTTGATGGAGTTGGTAGGCTAGTTGCTCCATGGCATCCCAACTCCTGCCCTTTATGACTTCTCAACTTTTGTTCATCTAGGTCTTCTGCCTCCTCTAGATGGCGCTACAACAACAATGATGGCACCAATGATGTTGCAAATTTAGGGGATTAGATTGTATTTCTTCTTTGTTTAATATTTCAGCACATTATGTTTGGTTTGGTTTTCATTTTATTATTAGAACAATGTATTATCAATTGTCTTTTTTAATTTTTAATTTTTATTTTCATTATTATAATTCAATTATTTCTATTTAGAATTAATAACAATTATTTAAAAGTATTAAAAATACTAAAAAAAATATATTTAAAAAAATTGATAAAAACTTTTTGCGACGAAAAAAAAAAAAGAAACAAAATATATGTATGACAACATTTTCAAAAAAGTCGTTGTAAATCACGATACCACGTCATCAGTTCAATTAATTGCAACAACATTATTTAAAATTGTCATCGTTAAAAATATTGGCCATGTCACGCTAACGACAAGCTCAATGACATAATTGCAATAACGATTTTGTGACTATTTGTTATCTCAAATATAAAATGTGACAACATTTTAGTCGCAAAAAAATTATTTGCAACAAGTTTTTAGTGACGACATGTCACAAAAAAATTTATTTGCGACGACTTTCTATCTTTTGCAAATTTTTATCGTCACAAAAGACCCTATTTATTGTAGTGGCTTTTCTATTGGATTTATTTACTTTGAACTAAAAACTTTGTATTCTAAAATCTATTCTCTCACCAACATCTATGCTATGCCTAAATTGCCAAAAAGAGCTAATTCTTGCCATCTAAGAATCTTGGATTCTTGGATTCCCAGTCTAGGATCGATCCCTTCTTTATAGTCTAGTAGCCCTTCTAAAGCAAGATTCAAAAGCTTCTCCTTTTATTGACTTCAGCCTTTGAAAAGCACAACCCAAAACCATATTTCTATATGAAAACCATACCTTGAATTCTTTAAAAAAACCAGAATCTAGACTAACTCTTGAAAGCCTTTGAGTTCTAGAGCTTACATGGGTTTTTAAAGGTCGACTCTAATTTTAAAGAGAGAGTAGGCTGTGTTTTTGGTGGAAATTTGAGTGAATGGGAGTGTAGTGGTGAAAAGGTGTGAGAAGTAGAGCGAGAAAAAAAAAAGAAAAATGAATATAAGGAAGGGTTTTCAAGTAAACATATAGGGAACTTTCTAAACATTGCATTTTGGTAATTTAAAAGAAAGACCAAGGTATCATGGTAAATAGACAGCACTAATTTAAATCTAATATTTAAACATAAGAGACTAGAGTTTTATTTGGGTTAAAATATAAAATAAAATAATACAATGTAAATTAAAATTAAGTGAAAGTAACTATTTGATTGGAACCTTCACACATTAATTAAATTGAATTAATGCAACTAATTTTATTTAAAATTTAAGGGAGTTATATTTCCTCTCACAAATCTTTCATTTAGAATTAGCTAGCTAACCATCTCTTTACTTGTGATATTTATTCCTTCGTTTCTAATGAGAAGGATGTCATTAATGTAAAGTAATAAGAAGACCATCTTATCTCTTGTGTACTTGTACAAACATGGTTCATCTAGGTTTTGTTCAAGACTATGAGACTTTGTAGCGTCATCAAACCTAATGTTTCATGATCCATATGCTTACTTAAGTCTATTGATGGATCTTTACAACTTGTAGAGTTTTTGCTCTTGGCTTTCAGTTACAAAATCCTCAGGTTGCACCATATATATGCTTTCTTTAACATAACCATTCAAAAATAATGTCTTGACATAGTCGAAATGTGCAGCAAGGGACAAGAATATCCAAATGGACTTAAGCATAGCAAATGGAGAAAATGTTTCCTTGTAGTCAATGCCCTCCTTTTGGGTATAGCCCTTTGCTATTAACCTATCTTTAAAAGTATCCACTTTTCCATTCACTCCTCTTTTCCTCTTGTAGATCAATTTGCACACAATGGGTTTTATCCTGTTGAGTGGATCAACAAGTCCCCAAACCAAATTGGAATACATAGATTCTATCTTGATTTTCAAGGCTTCCAACCACTTCATTTTATCAAAATCTTCCATGGTCGACTCAAAACTCATTGGATCTTCTGTAGTGTCAGTCACAGTGACTAGTTGTTATTCTCCATGATAGCCAGCGGGCAATCTAATTTCCCTCCCATTATGATGAGGCAACAAACTTGTCTATCTAAAAATTATGGCCTCTTTGGTTTATCTATTGACAACTCTTGCCAGTTAGTATAGTTTACAAGGGCTATAGTTAAGGGGTTGACAAGATCCTAAAGGATCTGTCAAAAGAATAATAGGATAGTTTTCAAAAAAGTATCGTACAATGTCTAACTTTCACGACGGTTTTTTCTAAAAACTATCATGTAAAGTTTGAATTCACAATGGTTTTTATAAAAAAACCATCATGAAATATTGGTCAAAAACACCAATTTGTCAAAGTTTTTCTCATTTGCCTAGGGTGGCCAACTCTTGTGTACTCCAATGGCCTAGAGTTTTTATTTTTTGCTTTTTTTTTTCACAAACAAAACTAAATATAGATATATCCCTTAGCTTAAAAAAGAAGAAAAAATGAAAAAAAAAATTATATTGAAATAAATTGACATAAAATTGTCTACAAATGCTTATTTTTTCTTCTTCTTTTTTTCTTTGGTTCCTCAATACATATCCATTCCACATTTTCATGAAGCAAGTGGAATACATCATTGTCAAAATCATCAATCTCTTCAATCGATGGCAATCCCTTAGTGAATAAGGGATTGTCCATGCAGTCCTTGATAATTTCTTTGCCATTAATAACTACTATTGGCTTCATCGGGACAACTAAGGACAATTCCAAGTCTTTGGGATCTGTTGTATAAAAAACTTAGATTGCTTGTGATGCCATGATGAAAGGATCATTTTTATATCCCAATCATTTGAAGTCAACCACTGTGATGCCGTCATTATCAGTCTAAACATAGTTATTGTCAGCCTACTTGCACTTAAAAAGTGCTATGCGCAATCTTCCATAATCAAGTTCCTAAATATCTTCAATGAAACTAAAGTAGTTCAAGGTCCCATATACTGGATTCTTGTCCTTGGTGGAGGAAATATGCATAGTCTTAACATGAAGAGTCAAACTGCTATTTTGGACGTGATTCTTCTCATCTTTTTCACAAAGAAAGGATGCATGCTATAATCCACTCTCGACAATGGAAAATGAAGTATACCTTATAACTACCAACGAGAGTCCTTTAGCTAGGTTCTTTAAGTCTTGTGACATGCTTTTATCTTGGGATGTGGAGCACTTGGCATAGATGTGTGTTGTAATCCACTCCCAAAAGGTCCGATTGTGTTTATCTCGTAACCTCTTTTTATTTCTTGCTCTTTTTGAGTTTGCCTTTTTTAATTCCTTCATGTGCATCTCAATGAACTGCTCCACTTATTTAGCATTGTGCAAGAGATAAGGACAAGTTTGCTCCCACTCCCCTTGATTTATTGAGGAAGGATTGACAATAGATAGTTCCCTAGCCTCAATGTTTATTCTCTTTGGTGCCCTAATTGCTTCCACATTAGACAAGTACTTGGAGTAAAATTCAACTGATTCCTCTGCAATATAACTTCCTATGATATATCCCTTCAGCCTATTTCGATTCTTTACATAGCCCTTCAAAACCTTCATATACCTTTTTAATGCGTACATCCATCTCAAATATACCTGTCCACATAACTTAACTTCATGTACTAAGTGCACCGTTAAATGAATCATAATGTCAAAAAATGTTGATGGAAAGTACTTTTCAAGCATGCATAATGTTTGCACCAATTCTGATTATAATGAATTTAGCATAAGTGGATCAATAACCTTGGAGCATTTTGAATTAAAGAACAAGCACAACTTAGTAATTGCAAATCTCACATCCTTTGTTAGAATTTCTTACAATATAAGTGGTAGTAATTATTGCAACAACGTATGACAATCATGTGTTTTCATGACAATAAGTTTCAAATCCTTCACCAACACCAACTTTTTAAGGTTCAAAGAATAGTCGTTTGGTACTTTCAACGAAGCAAACCATTCACAAAGCTTTCTTTTTTCCCCTCTTGATAATGTGTGCTTCATTGGAGGTAAATAAGTGTCGTTCCCTCTTTTCTCAAAAAACAAATTAGGCCTAATCTCTATTTTGATGAGATCAAACTGTACTTTTCACCATCCTTAGTCTTGCCCAAAAAGTCAAACCTCGTGTCGACTATTGATTCACAAACGTTTTTTCTCAATATGCATAACATCCAAGCAATGCCAAATGAAAAGTTTCCTCCAATATGTAAGTTCAAAAAGATTAATCTCTTTTTCCATGGTCCATCTATTGACAGCTCGTCTTTACCTTGTTTTCTCTTCCTGAGTACCACTTTTGCATCTTTTGCCATTTCAAATATGTGGCGTCCAACCCGGGCGTACTCCCTTAAGCCTCCATAGGACCCACCTTGCGGGGCCCCCAGACTGATGGCTCTTATTGGTAGACGATCCCTGTGCCACCCACTCATCCGTATTGTCCCCTCTGGCCCCTCAGGGTTTTCTTTCGCATCCCTCGAGTTCGAACATCAAACCTTCCTTAAGGGGTTCTTATTTCATTCTCGAGTACCAATTGAGCTTTTATTGTGGCGTCTGGCTCAGCCGTACTCCCTTAAGCCTCCATAGGACCCACCTTGTGGGGCTCCTGGACTTATGGCTTTTATTGGTAGACCATCCCCGTGTCTCCCACTCATCCGTATTGTTCCCTCTGGGGGCCTCTGGCCCCTTAGGGTTTTTTCTTTCGTGTCCCTTGGGTTCGAACCTCAAACCTCCCTTAAGAGGTTCTTATTTCCTTCTTGAGTACCAATTGAGTTACTAGCTCAATTGGTACTCGAGAAGGAAATAAGAACCTCTTAAGGGAGGTTTGAGGTTTGAACCTGAGGGACGTGAAAGAAAAAACCCTGAGGGGCCAAAGGGCCCTAGAGGGGATAGAGGGCCCCAAAGGGGATAGTACAGATGAGTGGGTAGCATGGGGATGGTCTACCAATAAGAGCCATAAGTCTAGGGCCCCGCAAGGTGGGTCCTATAGAGGCTTGAGGGAGTACACTAGGGTCGGACGCCTAAAAATATTTGTTCATGTTAGACATAGTGCCCTAAAGAGTAAAATGTTGTAATATATTTTGGACATATTTTATCAACAAAGAATTTATTTATTATTCATATAAAAATGTTGTCTTCTTTATGTTTAGTTCTGTTGAATGTATGATAAACAAACAAAAGTCTGAGACTATCGATCTAAACCTTTAACAATCATACATATGATGGACGTATTATGCAAAAGACATGAATATTAAAAGTGATGGTCTAAATCAAAAGATCCGTAATTGAGGGAATAAAGTTGGCCGCTTTATTCATGCTAAGATTGTTATGTTGTCTACATCCCTAATGGGAGATGGCTTGTCTTGGTCATCAGAGTGAGACTTTGTGAGTGAAAACATTGGTGCATTGTCATAGGTGATGATGTATTGGATCGTGACATAAAGTTGAATTTATTCTATTAATAATTCTGCTTGTGTGAATCAATTCACTTTAGACAATCATATGTGTTGTGTCTTAATCTTGAAATGAGTAATGGGCCCGTATTATTGACTTATGTCTTTTAATATACCAAAGGGTGACATCTTGACCTAATGATGGTATGCATATTGGTACGTTGGAGATATGAATCTTGATTCACGTAGACTCATTAATCATAGATATAGAATCCATAGCTCCTTTTGTAAAGTTAAGGATATTGTTTTATATACATTATCCTATAATTGGAAGACTGGAATGCTCAACCATTTGGATATATAAGTGTAACCGAATAATATACTATCTATGAGTAGTAACTATTCCAATGGTGTGATAATAGAACGTAAGATAAAAAATAATTGAAAAGGCAAAACGGAATTTATCTTAAGCCGATTATGAATATTATGAGGATGCAGCACATTATGATATGTCATGAACGGTTAGCTTATTGAAACTTCATAATTTTATATAGTTTGAGAGTGCAACTCTAAGCTTTTAGTGGAGCAACGTTAGAGTTGATAATTATAAAATATGTATCTAGGACATTGTATTCTATAATTATAAGAGCTTGATCTATATATGTCCATTGGGTTCCCTTTACTATCTTATTATAAATCTTATAACGATACGGTGTATTTTTTCTACATATTGGTAAGTTACATTAAATTATTAGATTGGCTTAAATTTGAGTTAATTGGATTTAATAATTAATTTATCAGTTGAACTAATTTTGTGAATTCATTCAAGAATTATTTGGATAATATTTTATTTGTATGGGTTTATCTATATATGACTATTTTAATCTGATAATTTTTTGATTGGGTTATTTGAATTAAGATTGAGGCTCTATAAAGGATACTTAGGTCAAATAAGATAGGATTTATCAAAGTGGTTGAGATTGAATCAATCAGATCAGGTTGAGGAATTTTGAATTCAATTTGAACTTCTAGATCACAATAGTCCGGTCGAATGTAGCAGTTATATCAACAAACTCGTTTCATGCATTGTTCATAAGAAGTTGATCCAGAGTCCAATGTTTAGGCCTAATCTAATAAGGTTTAACCCCAAATTCAACCACTATAAATAGGGGGTGAATTTTCTTGGTTATTTAGATCATTTGAAAATCAAAGAGTGAGTACTCTAGTTTGAGAAACTCTAAAAACTCCTTGAGTGCTATTGTTCAATACCAAAGACCTTAGCTCTAGGTCTTCTCAAATGGTTGGAATGGGTGTCACCGGAGAAAAAGCTATATGAGATGTGACCACCCACACTCTGATTGTAGATAGAGAATAGCAAAGACAACCAGTTAGTTGAGGCACTTCTAAAACATTCTTCTCTACATGGATTCAAGCCCGCTTTGGTTTACAAAAGAGCTTAGTAAGATCTATCATTAATTTATATATTTAGCATGTCAAACTTGTGTTTTGAATAATACTCTGATTCAAAATTTTAAAATTTAACTGCATACTTGTTTTCCAACAATTAGTCTCAGAGCCAAGCTTTTACTTTCATTTTCGGGTTTGTGATTAAGCTATATACATGAATTATATGACCTTATTCTCTCTTATGCTTGAATTTAATTGTTTAGAGAGTTGACATTCTAGGCTTTTTATATAATTAAATGTTGTCATGAGATTATACGATGAATGTTTATTAATTATTTTTGGTTTATTAAATTTTTATTTAATTAATTAATTTGTGCCAGTTATGGTTCCTTAGAGGTTAGAATGTGTATTTAGGCTTTTCATAAAATTAGATGGCTGTTTATCACTACTGTCTAGGAATTATTATTTTAATTTTAAATTTAAAAATTTTTGAAATTAAATAATTATTTGAAGTGAAGACGGATCTAGAAGATAAAGGTGATAAGAGTTCCATTGTTTTTCTGTGTTTATAAATTTTTTTAGTTTTTGAATTGTTGAAAATAAGATTTAAAAATAGCTTAAAAGCTATTTTCTAGAAAAATGTTGGTTCAGCTCGATCGATAGGCCAACCCCATCAATTTGGTAGGCTAATGGTCACAGATTGCAGGCTAAACTTCCAGTTTAGTAAGCCGGTAGTGGGGCAGAACATTTTTCAAAAAAGGTACATTTTTCGATGTAGTTTTTGATTTTGTTTTTGAGACAATTCTAAAAAACATGAAATTTTATGATGACTAAAAAAATAAAACTTTTGATCTATGAAGGATTGAAGAATTAAAGATAGATGTCACATGAAGAAGGATACAACTTGAAGATACAAGATAAAGAATTGATAATATGTTTCAATTGATCTTTTGTAATCTTTTTTTTCTTTGCTCTAGGATAGAATCATTATATTATGGCTATTTATTTATTATTTTGCTTGTGGTTTTAGATGTTGCATTGCTTGTCTATATTATAATATGTTTTTCTATGTATGTTGATAACATGCCATATAGAATAGAGAGTGCCGCTCATTAAAAATTGTTCATGTACATTAACATAAAACCTTGGCTTTTAAAATATTAAGTGGAAGGAGGTTTCCAAAGAGAGGGCCTATAGCCTCCATCATTGGCCCATAGGTAGCACATGATGGTTCCGACCCCTAGGAAGGGATTTTATCATGTACTGGGTTGGATCTCCAAAGGGATGATTTATTTTAACATGATTTATCATTGTACACCCCAAGGTGGCGATTATAAATCATAAATAAAATTGTTGAAACGATGGTTATACATTCAAAATTAATTTTATTTTTAACATCTCCTAGGAGCTCTATTAATGAAATTAATGGCAAAAAAAATGATTATTAATATATGCTAGATCAGACAGGCCTTGAATGGCATATATTAATCGAAGGGGATTCGTGTTCCTAATTGAATTTGGCAAGTCTCCCTTAGGCGGTTTGTTGAATTCTGAGTTGAGAATTATCGTTGTAAGGTTGTATTTTTTCAAGGTTTTGACATATAAACACAATTGTATGTTTACCTATTTGTGTTATCTTCTTACTAAACCATTGTGGAATGTTTGCTTATATTTGATATATGAATCTTTATTGTAGATTAAAATGCCTAAAAATGCTTTATCATGGATACTCTATAAAAACATGCTAACTAGCAAGAATTACAATGATTGGAAGAGGAACCTAAATATCATCCTTTCCTTTGAAAAATTGAAATTTATGCTGACAACACCATGTTCTCCCGAACCTACTAGGGATTTTACTAACAAACAAATCTAAACGTATGATCGCTGAAAAGATGCTAATGATCAGGCCTGCTAGTATGCTATGGTTAGCTTGAACAACATACTGCAAGCTTAACATGAAGATTATGAGACTATGAAGTAAATGTTGGATAGCCTTGAAGACATGCTTGGAGGCCAAACCCTAACAAATGGCAAGGGGCTCTTCAAAAACTCATAAATTGCAAGCAAAGACAAGGGACTCCTATGAAGGAGCGTATAATGTTGGTCATAGGTTACCTTGCTAAGGCTTAAACCTATGGAGCTAATATCGATGCTGAGTCACAGATGACTATGGTCTTTAAGACTCTATCAAAGGAATTCATTCCGTTTAGAGCTTCATGTAATTTAAGCAATAGACAGGATATGACTTTGATTGTGTTGATGAAGCAGTTATAAGAGCTTAAAAATCTAATCAGGGAAACTTTTGCTAATGGTGAGGCTAACTTGGCGGCTACGTCTAGTTCCAATCGTTACTCAAGGAATGGAAGGCACATTAAGAAGAATTGCAAGGACTTCCATTCTTGAGAAGGTAAGTGTGAACTTCTAGCTATTGAAACTTGTTTAGTTGAAGAATCAAGTGGCACTTGGGTCATAGTATTTGAAGTAACTAATGAAGTTTGTGTTTCTCTATAGGGGTTCAAGGAAATGAAAAGTCTGCTACATGAGGACTTCATGTTACAGATGGGCAATGGAACCTTGGTGTTAGCTAAAGCAGTGGGATACGTCCATATTTATTTTGATAATTATAGGATTTTATTTTTGAAAGACTGTTTTTATGTTCCTAGACTTAAAAGGAATTTGATATCTATAGCTTGTTTATTTAAAGACTCTTATTCAGTCTCTTTTAATAATAAAGTAGTGATTCGTAAAGACAAATCTTCTATCTGTGATGGATGGATTCAAAACAATCTCTATTTTATCAAACCCAAGATGGACATGCTGCTTAGCACCGAGGTTAATGATAATAACTCTAAAAGACTTAAGACTTATCACTCTAATAAGACTTATCTTTGGCATTTGCGATTAGGCCATATTGGCCTAAATAGGGTATGAGTACTTTGTTACTTTTATTGATGATTGCTTAAGATAGGGGTATTTTTACCTAATACATTAAAAAAGCGAAACTGTTGACAAGTTCAATGAATCGAGCTAAAGTAGAAAAGCAATTAGGTAAACCCACAAAGGCACTTTGATCTGCTCAAGGTAGAGAATACATCTCTGATGAGTTCTTGGGACACTTACTAGAGAATGAGATTTTATCTCATTTGACTATGCCAGGCACTTCACAATAGAATGGCATAGCTGAAAGAATGAATAGGACTTTGTTGGACATGGTTAGGTCCATGATGAGTTATTTGACATTACCTTTATCCTTTTCGGGATATGCACTACAAACTGTATATTATCTTTTGAACAATATGACTTCAAAATTAGTTCCTTAAACTCCTCATGAGTTGTGGACGGGTAGAAAGACATCTTTAAGCCATATTTGTATATAGGGATGTCCGGTTCATGTCTTGTATAAAGAAACAAACAAGTTGGAAGCATGTTTGAAAAGGATATCCAAAAGGGATTAAAAGGGGTTATTTCTATAACCCAAAAGGAAATAAAGTCATAGTTTCAACAAATGCAGCAATCCTTGAGGAAAGCTACATGAACAACATTAAGCCTCAAAGTAAAGTGAAACTGAGGAGTTAGCAAGTGATTCAATCACTCCAAGGGTTTTGGTTGAAACCAATACAATCAACATAGAAAAAGCGACCGAACAATAACCTAAGGGGCTTCGGCATAGTGAGAGGATTAGGCATCAACCCTAGAGATATATGTTCAATGGTGAAACCTACTTAGCTGAACCAGTTGAACATAACAGGGATCCTTACACTTATACAGAGGCTATGGAGGATGTTGATTCAAAGCTCTAGACAGAATTCATAAACACTAAGATGAAGTCTATGGAGACTAATCGAGTCTAGGAACTTATGGATCTTCCCAAAGGGGTAAAACCCATAGGATGTAAGTGTAACGCCCGCCTAATTTGATGTAACGGATAATGTTATGTTAATGACGATGTTATGATATGTTTATGATGATGTTAAGTGATATACTCTTGATAAGTGTTATACTCTTGATAAGTGCTATGATAAATGGTGCTAACCATTTTATTTTAAGTGTTATGACAGGTGACGCTCGCGTGGAATTGATGTGCTCAAATGTTCATGTCATTAATGTTATGTGATTAATTATTTTATGGATAATTATATGTTATGAATGAATTTTGAGTGTGAAGGCAGTTCGGCAGGCCGAAATGATGTTCTC
>CAMOHE010022016.1:24410-63331 GCA_946598075.1 Artocarpus hirsutus
ATCCTTACACTTATACAGAGGCTATGGAGGATGTTGATTCAAAGCTCTGGACAGAATTCATAAACACTAAGATGAAGTCTATGGAGACTAATCGAGTCTAGGAACTTATGGACGTCCGGAAGGGGAAACCCATAGGATGTAAGTGGATCTATAAGAGAAAGAGAGAAGCAGATAGGAAAGTCGAAACCTATTAGGTTAGACTGGTAGCTAAGTGATACATGCAAAATGAAGGAATCGATTGCAAGGAACCTTTTCGCCTCTATCCATGCTTAAGTCCATTTGCATTCTCTTATCCATAGCTATCGCTTTCAACTATAAGATTTGACAAGTAGATGTCAAGACGGCCTTTTTGAATGGCTATCTTGATGAGTCCATATAGTGCAGGCAGACGGGTTCAAGGCTAAGGTCAAGAGGGTGAGGTATATAAGCTGCTAAAATCAATTTATAGACTTAAGCATGTTTCCCATTCTTGGAACATAAGATTTGATTAGGTGATCATTAAGATCCTTCAATAGGTACTAAATTATAAATCGATAGTTTGTGTTTAATAAACTTGCAATCAAGTTTCCAATTGCTACTAATCTTGGATTCTTAGACTGTCTATTGAGAGCTTGACATGATTTTACCTACAACTCCTCTCGTGTTGATAGCACATGTTAGAAAAATAATACGCAGCGAAATTTTAAAAAATTTTTATGCCAGAATATTTTCCAAAACACAAGTTTGACATGCTATATGTATAAATTAACCAAATATTACTACCTTTGTTTGCTGAAAAGCTCCCACAATCGATGAAGAGAAAGGACGTTGTAGAAGGATCTCAACTAACTGGCCTTCTTTGTTATTCTCTATCCACAATCGGTGTGTGTGTGTGTGGGCACACTCATACAACTCTTCCACTAGGCGACTCGCCTTCCAACCAATTGAGAAAACTCAAAGTTATAGTTTATGATGTGTGAACAATAGCTCACAGGGAGTTTCAGAGCCTCACTAGCAAAGTCTCACTCTTAATCTCTCAATTGATCTAAATAACAATGAGTCTTACTCCCCTATTTATAGAGGTTGGACCTAGGGGTCAGTCCTTATCAGATAAGACCCCAAAAACTCGAATCATAATCAATATCAGAAAAAATCCGAATGAAAATGCATGATCTATTTATCGTTTAGTCGGTAGGCCAAACTGGTAGATCGGCCTGCCGAACTTACTCCATCGATAGGCTAAACCTGAAACTAGTCTACTAAACTTACGATAAATGATCCCTATAAATCTTTTATTTCCCACCCGATTTCTTAGGATAGAGCCTCAATTTTAATTCACATAACCCAATAGAGAAGTTATCTGATTAAAATAGTCATATCTAGATAATCTCTAGGAAAATAAATATTCTTAATAATTCAACAAGTTTATATTGAATTAATTTATTAAAAATTAACTCAACTGATAAACAGACACGAATTATCTGATCTTCATAATTCAATAAGTTTATCTTGAACTAATTTTTACAAAATTAATTCAACTGATAAATAGAGATGAATTATCTAATCCTATCGAATTCAGCTAAATTGATAATTTGACATAGTCACCAGTTATTGGAAAAGCACATTGTATCGTTATAGGATTTTTTATGAGCTAGCAAAGGGGACCTGATGGACCTATATAGTTCAAGCTCCCAATAATTATGAAACCCAATATCCTAGATATATATTTTATAATTATCAACTCTAATGTAACTCCACTAAAAGCTTAGATCTATACTCATGAATTGTATAAAATTACAAAGCCCGTATAGCTAAGTCTCCATGACATATCATAATATATCGTATCTCTATAAAATTATCCATCATCGGCTTAAGGATAAATTCTATGTTACCTTCCCGATTATTTATATCCAAATGGTTGAGTGCTCTAGTTTTTCAATTACAGGCTAACGCATATAAGAGAATATCAATTACTCCTGAAGAGGAGCTATGGATTCTATATCTTCGAATAACAGGTCTACGCTATCAGGAGTCATGCCTCCAACATACCGGCATATGTACGAACATAAAATATGGATGTCACCCTTTGTACTTCAAAAGACATAAGTCAAGACAATGGGTCCACTATTCATCTTAGGATTAGGATACAATTCAAATGATTGTCTAAAGTGAATCAATTTGCCTAGATAGAATTATTAATCTAAATTAATTCACTTTATGTCTTGATCCAATGCATCGTCACACACCACAATGCACCAATGTTTCTATTCATGGAGTCCTCCTCTGATGGCCAAGAGAAACCATCTCCCGTTAGGGATATAGACAGCATAGCAATTTTTGCATAAATAAAGCGCCCAGCTTTATTCGCTCAATTGTAGATTTTATGATTTCGACCGTCACCTTAAGAAACGTGTATTCTGCATAATCTATCCATCATATGCCAAATTCTTAAAGGTTTAGACTAACAGTCTTTGACTTTTGTTTGTTTATTATACATTCAACAAATATGAACATAAAGAAGACAAATTTTGGTATATAAATAATAAATTAATTCTTTATTGATAAAAACGTCTCTAAAAACATATTACATTTTTGCTCCTTAAGGCATACATGTCTAACAATCTCCCACTTGCACTAAGTGAGCAAATATGACAAATCTTGCATCCCCATAGCTTCCATATGCCTCTTGAAGACTCTCCTAGTAAGTGTCTTCGTAAATGGATCAAGTAAATTGTCTTCTGACACAATTTTGCACATAGCGACATGCCCGCCTTCTACGAACTCCTTTATCACATGATACTTCCAATCAATTTGCTTACTGTGAAATTTCGGTTCCCTAACATTAGCTACTGCTGCACTGTTATCACAATACAACGATACCACTTTATCCAACTAGGAACAATAACAAGATCCCCAAGGAGCTTGTGAAGCCACACTACTTCTTTCAAAGCATCACTAGCTGCCACATACTTAACCTCCATCGTTAAATCCAAAGTGCCATCTTGCTTCACACTCCTCCAACTGATGGCACTTTTGTCTAGAGTAAACACAAAACCAGAAGTCGATCTCCTCAAATCCACACAAGATTGGAAATCCGAGTAAGTATATTCGAGAGGAATTAAGACCTCACCCGAATACACAAGCATATGCCCTTGGGTCCTTCTCAGGTGCTTAAAAATATGCTTGACTGCAACCCAATGGTTCAGTCCTAGATCCACCTAAAATCGACTTACAATCCTGACCACATAACAAATATCTAACCGCATGCAAAACATGGCATACATGAGGCTACCCACTGCTGAAGCATAAGTCACCTTCTTTTTGTATTCTCTTTCTTCATCAAACTTTAGTGAGTTTTTCTTAGAAAGAGTATTCCCAGACCTAGATGGTTGCCCACCTTTCTTAGAATTCTTCATTGCAAACCTCTTAAGAATCTTATCTATGTAACTGGCCTGGGACAAAACTATCATTTTATTCTTCCTATCCCAAAAGATCTAGATACCTAGAATAAAATTAGCCTCACCCAAGTCCTTCATGTCAAAATGCTTGGTCAACCATAACTTGGCCGATGATAACACCCCAATGTCATTGCCAATTAGCAGAATGTTATCTACATAGAGCAGTAGAAAAACCACCTTCCTATCCTTAATGTGTTTGTACACACATGCTTCGTTCATATTTTGTGTGAAATCATAAGTCTTGATCACTTCATCAAATCTTATGTTTCAAGAATGAAAAGCCTGCTTAAGTCCATATATTAACTTTAGCAGCTTACAAACCTTACCCTTCTGACCCTTAACCTTGAACCTATTTGGTTGTTCCATATAAATGAACCCATCAAGATAGCCATTTAGAAAGGCCGTCTTGACATCTATTTGCCAAATCTTATAGTCAAGAGTAGCAGCTATGGACAAAAGAATACAGATGGATTTAAGCATGGCTGTAGGCAAAAAGGTTTCCTTGTAATCAATTACTTCCTTTTGCATGTATCCCTTAGCTACCTGTCTAGTCTTAAAGGTTTCGACCTTTATATCCACTCCTCTTTCCTCTTATGGATCCACTTACACTCTATAGGTTTTACCCCTTTTGGAAGATCCACAAGCTCCTAGACCTGATTAGTCTCCATAGACTTCATCTCTATGTTCACGGCCTTTGTCCAAAGTTTCGAATCAACATCTTCCATAGCCTCTGCATAAGTGTAAGGATCCCTATCATGTTCATCCAATTTAGCCAAGTAGGCCTCACCATTGAACATATACCTCTTAAGTTGACGCCCGATCCTCCCATTATGCCAAAGCCCCTTAGGTTGTTGTTCAAGTTTGTCTGGTTTTTCTACACCGATTGGAGTGGTTTCTACTGGAACCCTCGGAGTGATCGAATCACTCCTCAACTCCTTGAGCACCACTTTACTTTGAGGCTTAAAGTCATCCATGTAACTCTCCTTAAGGAAAGTTGCATTGGTTGAAACCACGACTTTATTTTCCTTTGGATTATAGAAACAACCCCATTTAGTCCCTTTTGGATATCGTAAAAACACACAAACTTTCAAACATCCTTCCAACTTATTCCATCCATAAACAGGACACAAGCCAAACATCCCAATATACAAATATGGTTTAAGGATGTCTTTCTGCCTGACCACAACTCGTGTGGAGTTTTAAGAACTAATTTTGAAGGCACATTGTTCAAAAGATAACATGCAGTTTGTAGTGTATATCCCCAAAAGGACAAAGGTAATGATGAATAACTCATCATGGAGCTGACCATGTCAAACAAAGTCCTATTTCTTCTCTTCGCTATGCCATTTTATTGCGAAGTGCCTGATGTAGTCAAATGGGATAAAATCCTATTCTCTAATAAGTGTCCCAAGAACTCATTAGAAAGGTATTCATCACCTTGATCAGATCGAAGTGCGTTTATGGGTCTACCCAATCACTTTTCCACTTCAGCCCAAAACTCCCTAAACTTGTCATAAGTTTTGTTTTTGTGGTGCATTAGGTACATATACTCATACCTTGAGTAATCGTCAATAAAAATGACAAAATACTCATACCCTCCTCGCGCTTGGATATTCATAGGTCTGCAAACATCACTATGCACAAGTTCTAGAACCCCTTTGATCCTATTGCCTTTAGACCTAAATGGCCTTTTGGTCATTTTATCCTTCAAACAAAATTCACATTGTGGTATAGATTTCACCTTTAAGTGACTCAAAAGTCCATCCCTTACCAACCTTTGAATCTTATTTAGGTTAATATGACCAAGTTGTAAATTCCAAATATAAGTCATATTAGAGTGAGAATTTTAAGTCTTTTAGAGTTATTATCATTTATCTCAACAATAAGCAATAAGTCCATCTTAGGTTTGACAAAATATAGATTATTTTGCATCCAACCACAATAGATAAAAGATTTATTTTTCTGAATCACCACTTTATTATTAAAAGAAAGCAAATAGGAGTCTTTAAATAAACAAGCTATAGAAATTAAATTCTTTTTAAATTTAGAAACATAAAAACAATCTCAAAAAATTAAAATCCAATAATTATTAAAATGAAAATGGACGTCTCCTACTGCTTCAGCTAAGACCAATGATTCATCACCTATCCGAAGCGTGAAGTCTCAACAAAGCAAACTTCTCGTTTCTTTGAACCCCTACGAAGAAACAAACATGATTAGTTGCACTGGAATCTATGACCCAAGTGTCACTAGATTCCTCAAACAAACAAGTTTCTAAATACAGAAGATCACACATACCTCCTTGGGAAAGGAAGTCTTTGCAATTCTTCTTTGTATGCCCGACCTTCCCGTAAAAGAAGCACTTTAGCTTCTTCGAGTTCTTCTTCTTCTTCCTCTAGTTCTTGTCGTTTGCAGGAATTGAAGACTTCCCATTCTTGACTTGTTACTTCTTTCTATTCCTTAGGTTAAGATTAGAACCAGAGACAACTGCCAAGTTGGCCTGCCAGTCATGACAGATCGGCCTGTCGAACTTAAAGGATTGGCCTGCTACCAAAGCCACCAGATTTTTGCCCCAGAGATGACCTACTAAACCTCATATCTAGCATGTTGCTCTATGACCATCGGCTTGCCGAATTGGAAGGTTTGGTATGCTAATCGAGTAGAAATCACATTTTTCTAAAAAATACAGTTTACGTAGTTTTTCAATTTTATTTTCAACAATTCAAAACATAAAATTTTAGAGACTCGAGAAATACCTGTGGAACGCTATCATTTATCTTCTAGATCTATCTTCTCCAAATGATTATTTAGTTACAAAATTCTTACAAATTTAAGATTAAATAATAATTCCTAGACGGAGTGATAGTCTACCATCTAATTACATGAAAAACCTAGACATACATTCTAACATCTAAGGAACCATAACCGGCATAAATTAATTAATTAATAATAATTAAATAATAATTTAATCAACCATAATTAATTAATAAACATTACTACATAATCCAGGACAACATATAAATACACAGAAACCACTTTCTAAAAATTAAATTTAAGCATTGGAGAGATCATGATTACATAATTTATACGCATAGCATGATCATAAACTTATAAACTTATGTAAAAACCATAGCTCTGATACCAATTGTTGGACAAATAGTATGCAATAGAATTTTTAAAAAAATTTTATACTAGAGTATTTTCTAAAGCACAAGTTTGGCATGCTATATGCATAAATTAACCAAATCTTGCTAACCTTATTTACCGAAAAGCACCCACAATCGATGAAGGAAAATAACGTTGTAGAAAGACCTCAACCAACTGGCCTTTTTTGCTGTTCTTTATCTATGACCAGTTTGTGTGTGGGCACACTCGCACAGCTCTTCTACCAGGCGACTCTCCTTCCAACCAATTGAGAAATACCCAAAGCTATAGTTCATGATTTATGAACAATAGCTCACAGGGAGTTTTAGAGTCTCACCAGCAAAGTCTCACTCTTAATCTCTCAATCGATCTAAATAATAATGAGACTCACACCCCTATTTAAAAAGGTTCAGCCTAGGGGTCAATCCTTATCAAATAAGACCTCAAAAATTCAGATCAAAATCAATACTAGATAAAATTTACGTGAAAACACATGATCTATTTATCATTCGATCGGCAGGTTGAACTAGTAGACTGGCCTATCAAACTTACTCCATCGGTAGGCCAAACTTGAAGATTGGCCTGCCAAACTTATGATAAATAATCCCTGCAAATCGTTTATTTCCCACCCAAGATTCTTAGGATAAACCCTCAATTTCAATTCAAATAACCCAATAAAGAAGTCATCTGATTAAAACAATCATATATAGATAAGCTCTAGGAAAATAAATATTCTTGATAATTCAGCAAGTTTATCTTGAATTAATTTATTCAAAATTATCCAATCGATAAACAAACATGAGTTATCTGATCCAGATAATTCAACAAGTTTATCTTGCGTTAATTTTCTCAAAATTAATTCAACTAATAAACAGACATGAATTATTTGATCCTATCGAATTTTCAGCCAATCTGATAATTTGACACAAGTCACCAATTATTGGAAAAGCACTTCGTATCGTTATAAGATTTTTTATGAGCTAGCAAAAGGGACCTAATGAACCTATATAGTTCAAGCTCCTGATAATTATGAAACCCAATATCCTAGATATATATTTCATAATTATCAACTCCAATGCTACTCCACTAAAAGCTTAGAGCTAGTAAAAGCTTAGAGCTACACTCTCAAACCTATAAAATTACAAAGCCTGTGTAGTTAAGTCTCCATGACATATCATAATGTATCGTATCCCTATAGGATTATCCATAATCAGTTTAAGAATAAATTTTGTCTTACCTTCTTGATTATTTTTATCTTACGTTCTATTATCTCATCATTAGAGAACTTACCATCCAAAGACAGTATACCATTTAGTTACACCTATGTATCTAAGTAGTTGAGCGCTCTAGTTTTCTAATTACAAGATAACATATATAAGAGGATATCAACTACTCCTGAAGAGGAGCTATGGATTCTATATCTATGAATAACAGGTCTACATTATCAAGAGTCATGCCTCTAACGTATCGACATACGTGCCAACATGAAATGTAGATGTCACCCCACCCTTTGGTACATCAAAAGACACAAGTCAAGACAACGTGTCTACTATTCATCTCAATTTTAAGATACAATACAAATAATTGTCTAAAGTGAATCGATTTGTTAAGACAAAATTATTAACCCAAATCAATTCACTTTATGTCCTGATCTAATGCATCATCACTCGTGACAATGCACCAATATTTCTATTCGAAGAGTCCTCCTCTGATGGCCAAGAAAAACCATCTCCTATTAGGGATATAGACAACATAATAATTTTTGCGTGAATAAAGCACACAACTTTATTCACTTAATTGTAGATCTTATGATTTAGACTGTCACCTTCAGAATCGTGTCTTTTGCATGATCTGTCCATCATATGCCTTATTCTAAGGTTTAGACTAACAGTCTCAGACTTGTATTTGCTTATCATACGTTCAACAAATATGAATGTAAAGAGGATAAGATTTAGTATATAAATAGTAAATAAATTCTTTATTAATAAAAATGTCTCCAAAAACATATTACATTTTTACTTCTTAGGGCATACATGTCTAACAACATGCCCGTCTAAGCTAACTATATTATCCTACATTAGTAATATATTAATGATAGAATAATTGATATATATAATACGAGTAAGATATTAACTTGTCAATAATTGCTCGAGCTATCTATATCTTACTCAACAAACCATAGAGCATTATTCATTCTTTGCTCTTATTTTTCTTGCATTTGATGATAGTAGTTGGAATTCAGTGGAACGTTGATACCTCACAAAACCTTCCCAATCGTCATCGTTTATGGAAAGATATAGCTATACAAAGGCAACATAAAGGTCACATCTAAAGCCCTTTGTTAATTCGTTGCAAACCTTCAAAGCCTTTTTTCTATAACAATCCTTAATTGTAAAAGCTTCGTAAATCTCTCTCCAAATCATATCTTTTATTTGTTCCAAATCCTTAGACCTCCAATCTTTAATCCATATAGGAACGTGTTCTTGACTAAGGACTCCAACAGCTTAATTCATGGCCGACTGCGCCTCCTAGTTGCCCTTTTGAATCAAATCTTACTTCAATTCTTAAACTTTTCTTTTTCATCTAAAGAACATTTTTTCATCAAAGTAGCTCTTAGCTCAAAATCTACTTTAGGATTGAATTTGGTTCGCCTTCATGACTTACTACGTTGTTTTCCCTTGCTATATTGAGAGAAAGATGGAATGGACTCTTTATATTCCTCCTCATAGTAGTCACTATCGATCTCGCGAGACATTTTACCTATTCAAAGTAAGCAAAAACTAACACACACATACTAATATTAAATTACAATTTTATTCAAAAAGGTATAAACAAATAATCGATTCTATAAATTCACATATTAAAAAGATCACATATTATAAATTCACATATTAAAATATCACATATTATAAATTCACATATTATAAATTCACATATTAAAATATCACATATTATAAATTCACATATTAAAAAATCACATATTATAAATTCACATATTAAAAATCACATATTATAAATTCGCATATTAAAACACCACATATTAAAAAATCACATATTATAAATTCACATAGAATAAATTTACATATTAAAAAATCACATATTATAAATTCATATATAAAAAAATCACATATTATAAATTCACAAATTAAAAAATCACATATATGGGGGCAGAAGGGACAGGGAAGGGGTAGATGGGGGCAGGTAGGGGCAAGGGGAGAGGAAAGGGGCGGGTGGGGCCAAGGGGGAGAGGGAAGGGGTGGGGGGATAAGGACAGGGAAGGGGCAGAGGTGCGGGTGGGGGAAGGGGTGGGGGGGAGGGGCTGGGAGGTGGTAGGGGGCGGGGCAAGGGGGAAGGTGATAACGGACATGGGGAAGAGGGGGCGAGGGAGGGAAAGAGGATAGAGAGAGAGGGAGGAGTACCTATCGGTGGGGGAGGCCATACAACGGCAATAGCAACAGTTGGAGGCGATGGTAGGGGAGGCAATGTAATGGTGATGATGGTGGGAGGCAATGATGACAGAAGGAGAGAGAAACTTTTAGAGAAAGGGGCAGCTACGAAGGGGGATAAGTTTGAAAATGGACAGGAGGTGTGCGATTTTAAAAAAATATGATGCCCTAGTTGGCACTTTACATGACGATTTTTCAAAAGCCATCGTATTACTTGTAACTTTAAACGACGGTTTATTGAAAAACCATCATGCAAAGTTTACCTTACATGATGGTTTCTAAAGAAACAGTCGTGTAAACTAGTTTTCCACTCACGGTTTCCACAATGTTTTCTAGAGAAGTTGTCATGGAATATCCTTTTCATGATGGTTTCTTAAGAAAACCGTCATACAAAAATGGTCAAAATTGCTACTTACATAAGTTTTTCTCTTTTGCCCAAGGTGGCTAGCCCGTGTGTTAAGCATCCAATGGCCCAGAATGTTTCCTTTTTCCTTTTTTCATCACAAATATAACTATAAATAGATTTCCAAAGCCATTAAAAAAATGAAAAACAAAAACAAAAACAAAGAAATATATTTAAATAAATTAACTTTTTTTTCTTTGTTTTTTATTGGTTCCTCAACACATATCCATTCCACATCTTCATGAAGCAAGTTTGAAATATCATCTTCAAAATCATCTATCTCTTCAACCGATGGCAATCCTTTTGTGAATAAAGGGATGTTCGTGCAATCCTTAACAACTTATTCACCGTCAATAACTACTCTTGACTTCATCGGGATGACTAGAGACAATTCCATGTCTTAGGGATCCGTAGTATAAAAAACTTGGATTGCTTATGATGCCATAATGAAGGGATCATTCTTGTATCCCAATCTTCTAAAGTCAACCACCATAATGCCATCATTATAGGTCTTAATAGAGTTATTGTCGACTGACTTGCACTTAAAAAGTGCCATGCACAATTCCCCATAATCCAGTTCCTATATATCTTTCAATGAAACCAAAGTAGTTCATGGTCCCATATATCAGTTTCTTGTCCTTGGCAAAGGCAATATGCACAGCCTCAGCATGGAGAGTCACACTACTATTTTGGACAGGATGCTTCTTATCTCTTTCGCTAGTGCAAAAAGTCTAACCATTTATGAAACATGACGTATACCTTGTAACTACCGACAATGGTCCTCTAGCTAGGTTCTTCAAGTCTTGTGGCATGCCTCCATCTTGTGATGTGGAGCACTTGCCATAGATGTGTGCTTTAATTCATAACCAAAATGTTCGATTGTATTTATCTTACAACCACTTCTCATTTCTTGCTCTTTTTAGGTTTGCCATTTTTAATTCATTCATGTGCACCTCAATAAAAGGCTATACTTCATTAGCATTGTGCAAGACATAAAGACAAGCTTGCTTCTACTCCTCTCGACTTATTGAGGAAGGATTGCTAGTAGATAGTCTCCTAGCCTCAATGTTTATAGTCTTTGGCACCCCAATTATTGCTTTTGTATTAGATAACTACTTGGAGCAAAATTTAACCAATTCCTCAGCTACGTAACTTTCTACAATACATTCCTCCAACCTATTTTGGTTCTTCATATAACCCTTCAAAACCTTCATATATCTTTCACATGGGTATATTCATCTCAAATACACCAGTCGTTATAACTTAACTTCACGTACTAAGTATACCGTTGGATAAATCATGATGTTAAAAAATACCAGTGGAAAATACTTCTTAAGCATGCATAAGGTTTGTACCAACTCTAATTGCAGGGAATCTATCATAAGTAGATCAATTACCTTGGAGCATATTGAATTGAAGAACGATCATAACTTGGTAATTGCAATCTCACATGCTTTGTTAGTATTTCCTGCAAAGCAAGTGGTAGTAATTGTTGTATCAATACATGACAATTGTGTTTTCATGTCAATAAGTTTCAAATCCTTCCCCGACACCAACTTTTTAAAGTTCAAAGAATAGTCGTCTGGCTCTTTCAATGAAGCAAGCCATTCACAAAGCTTTCTCTTTTCTACTCTTGATATTGTGTGCTTCACCGGAGGTAAGTAAATGCGGTTCCCTCTTTTCTCGGGAAATAAATTAGGCCCAATCTCCATTTCTATGAGATCCAATTATACTTTTTCACTATCCTTAGTCTTGTCGAAAATGTCAAGCAATGTGTCGACTCTAGATTTACAAACGTTTTTCTCAATATGCATAATGTCCAATCAATGACGAACAAAAAGTGTCTTCTTGTATGGAAGAAAAAAAAAAGAATTGTCTTTTTTTCCATGGTCCATCAATCGGTGGCTCGTCCTTACCTTGCTTTTTCTTCCCGTATACTACTCTTATATCTTTCACCATTTCAAAAATTTGTTCACCCGTCAATGGACAAGGAGGGTCTCCTTCTTTGCTATAACAATCAAAGACTTTCTTTTGTTTATGGTAATGATGATCTCTTGGCAACCATCTTCCATGACTAAGAAAAATGGTTTTCTTACCATTCTTCAATCGTTTATGAGACGTTTCCTTCATACAAATAGGACAATCAATTGAACTCTTCATCAAATAACCAAATAAATTGCCATATGTGAGGAAGTCATTAATTGTCCATATCAACATTGCACAGAGTGTGAACGTCTCTTCTCGATAACCATCTCTAACTTCGACTCTATTTTCCCACAAGTTTTTTAGGTAATCGATTAACGGTGCGAAGTATACATCAATATCATTGCCTGGTTGGTAAGGACCCGAAATCAATAAAGTCAACATTAAAAACTTTCGCTTTATGTACATCTTTGCAGGGAGATTGTAGTTAACAAGTATTACGGGCCAAGTGATATGCCTACTACGCATGTTACCACGTGGGTTCATTCTATCCGTCGATAAAGTGAATTATATATTTCTTGGATCCGCACTAAAGTCGGGATAATCAGCTTCAAAAGTCTTCCATTATGGTGAATCCGTTGGGTGTCTAAGCATATCATCGTTGACCCGTTTGTCATAATGCCATGACAAATTCTTGGCATGTTCTAGATTTTTAAATAAACACCTCAAATGTGGTATCCGTAGAATGTACCATAACACTTTCTTTGGCACTCCATTATTACCATCTTTTGGCTCATTTCCTTTCTTCCACCTTGTTTGTTGACAAACTGGACAATAATTCTCATCCTCATACTCATTCCTATAAAGAACATAATCATTTTCACAAGCATAAATTTGCTCATACTCCATTCCCAAAGTGCTCAAAGTCTTCTTAGCCTGATACATACTGGTTGATAATTTATTGCCCTCTGGTAAAAGCCTTCTTAAAAATTCTAAAAGCTTTGTGAAACTAGAATTTGACCACCCACCCGATGCTTTCAACTTCCATAATCCAATTAAAGCAGACAATTTGGTGAAATTGGTACACCCCTCATACACGGGTGTCTCGGCATCATTCATCATTGCTTCAAATAAATCCAAACAGTGTAAGAAGTGTTCTTCCAAATTATTAACCATGTCAACCATATTGTTATTATGATCATCCATATTATTCTCCACAATAGCTTCCTTTTCTTTACTTACTAAAGTTAGATTGAAATTAGACTCGCCATGAAGTGCAACATTTGATAACTACTTTTAATTCCATTTTGAAATAAATATCCTCTAACAACTGGAATTTGATGCAATATATGATTTCTACATTGAACATAAGGACATGAAATTTTATCACCATTGGCATGAGTTTTGGTAAAATCCAAGAACTCTTCCACACTATTCACATATTCTCTAAACAATCGAAAATCTCACATCCATGTTCTATCCATTTCGTAAGTCCTAAATCGAAATAATAAATAGCAATTCAATTAAAATTAATTTCACAAATTATACATACCCACCATATTCTAATCATAAAACAAAAACATTCACCCATCATAAAACAAATTACACATACCATCATAAAACAAATAAATCATGATCCATAATACAATAAAAACGGATTAAACAATAAAATCAACAACAATTTATCGATTTTGGATTAAACTACAAAATCAACAACAATTTATCAATTTCTAATAAAAACTTACAATTAGGAAGCAAATTAAGAAGTGTGAAGGCAGAAAATGACGGCGGCAGCAGTTTCATAGGAGTCTCTATTCGTATTTGAGAGGTGAGTTTTTTATTTATGTCTAACTGTCGAGGTGGGAAAAGAGGTTATAAGTTAGCTATCATGACGGTTTTTGAAAAACACCGTCGTGGCATGTACCGTCTTTACCATGACAGTTTTTTCTAAAAAACCATTGCGGTAAGCTTAACATAACATGATGGTTTTTTAAAAAACCGTTGTGGTAAAGACGATACATACCAAGATGGTTTTTGTCTTCACGGGCGTAACTCGCCACATTTTTTCCCTTATCACGATGGTTTTTGAGAAAAGGTTGTTAAATGAAAGTTGTATAATCTCGAATTTGTTATAGTGACATTTAATAAAATTATCTAGGATGACAAAAATTTAGTTGGGAATTAGAAAAGAAAATTAAAATCACATTTACAAAGACAAGTTAAAAAAAACGAATGGATCGAAGTGCACATCTTAATTTGAGAAAAAGAATTTAATATGAAATTCAGAAAGAAAAAATATTTAGAAGAGCTACATTTAATTAAAAAAAAAAGCAAGGAAAGAAGGGAAAACTAAAACTGAGGGAAAAAAAAGAGTGAGAGGAATTAAAAAAGAAAAGAAAAGGCAATGGAGGGGTTTAAAAAAGAAAAAAGAACTCTTCAACCAAAACGGGAACATTTTGGTTGAAAGAAGTGTAATGCTTATTGGCACTTATGTATAGTTAGATTAGATACTGCCACTAAACTGAGTTATACATATATAATTACAATATGTACTGTTAGAATTTTTAAATCGAGTTTCAGGTTGGCATCTATAATGAAAATGAATTTTAACTTCGTGATAATCTCCGTTGTGTTTGAATGGTATATTATGAGACTGGATAAGCTCGTTTAAATTAAAAGATAATGTCTGGACAGTGAGATAAGTGGTCGGCGCAGTTAAATGTGATTCATTGTTTTTCAAATTTTAAGGTCGTGATCATGTTTAATTTGATTGTAATCTGAATTAGTCGACTGGGAACTTACATCTTCGGCAGATCGGGATTAGAAGAGACGATCTGGAGGACACTGATGGGGTTGCAGTGGTGTAAGTAGGATGGAACCTAACTTGGCGTGGGAACATGGCGAACTTGACGGCAACAGTGCTGATGGTGGCAACGGCAGAGGATCAAAGGAGATAGAAAGAAAGAGGAAAAAGTTTGGTATTTTAGTTCTTCAAAATATCTAATTTAAACCAATCTGCTATTTACTAAGCTATTTTAAAATACCCGCTATTAATTTTTATTACTCTCAAAATTGCTATTTCCCTTCTCTCTTATTTTGTTTAATATCATATTTATTTGTTAAGATTTAATGAGTAATTGAACCTAAGATTTGGATTTTAATCTAATTTGGTTTCCAATTAACAAATAATGTTGATGTTTAGAGTGTTTAGAAACGTAGTTAGAACCAAAGCATTGTAACATGTAGAAGTTTTACACTGTAGCATGAGCGAGTATAACAATTGGAACTAATAAGTTATAACGACATTTGCCAAATAAGGCCAACTGTAAGTTCGAATTTTGGATATAGGATAAGGTTGCCATGAAGAGTGCAGCTCACATCACGTATTTCGAACAGAATTTAACTCGAGTATAATCTACAGTTGAAATCTAAATTTCAAGTTAAATCTCGTTTGGATTTGAACCTAAACTATGTGGAATGTATCTTTACAATTTTTCCATGTTTGAAAGTTTATAACTACAGTAATCACTTATTGTAAATCACGTTTAGAACTTTTTTGTGAGAGAAAAATCATAGTATCTCAGGTTATATTTCTATAGCTCCCACCCTAATTTGGTTGTACATTTTACGATCTAAACTAACTTCTAGCAGGATCTGATGGCAAATCATACTTGTTGTATGTCTAGTATTGAAGGTAAGCAACCTAGCTTGGAGTACGTGTCGGTTGAGACATCATGGATTAATTCACTGGGGGAGTTTGCGAAGAAACTTGTACTTCCATTATTTGTATTTGTTATTCGCAGTTTAATAATAGTCAATCTATTTTTGCCGTTATGATCAACACGTGTGGTTTTTTCACCATCTTGAGTTTTTTGGCCACTTGACATAACCATATTTTTATGTTTGTATTTTCAATGTGGTTTTATTTTTGATATTACTAGAGATGTTAATATGGGTCGGACACATTGGGCTGGCATAAGCATGACATGTTAAAAAACCAATCACGGCATGGCACGACACGATTATTAAATGGGTCTAGCCCATCCCACATATTAAATGGATTAGGCTTGATGCAACTTTTAAATAGGAAGCATGTTAAGAGTACAGCACGGTAAGTGCCCGGCATGAGTACGAGCACAAGCATGTTAAAAGCATGATTGGGGTCCAATTATAAGCATGATTAAAATATGCAATTTAAAACTAATTTTACAAATATTTTTATATTTTTAAAAATATTTTTTTATAAAGAAGTTATAAAATTCTAATAGATTTGATTAAAAAAGAAAAAAATTAAATAGATTTTTGTTGTTGGTAAGTTGTCAATTAACAATATATACTTACCCTCTTTGATTTGTATGAAAAACTAAATAATAGAAACCATACCGTATAAGATTTTATAATGTTGTTGTCTTTAGAAAAAAGATTTTTTATCAATAATGCATTTTCTTTTGTCATGATTAAGTGTTTTTATTTTGTTTTCTTTTTTTTGGTAAATTTAACAGTAGACAAGAGAAAGACATTTTAAGAGCTAAAAGTACAATAAAAAGCACGAACATTGATACAGTCACGAGCGTGGCCCAAGCACTTTATGTGCATGGCCCATGAATTAATGTGCTTTGGATTGGGCTTAATGTTACAAAAATTAGTTAGGTCAAGCCTAGCATGGCACGATAAATAATGGACAGGTTCAGGCACAACATGAGGCATGCTTGGCCTAAATTAAATGGTTGGCCTGGGTCAGGCCATGTGCTTCTAACGAGTATGCTAATTTGACATCTGTAAAGTTTGTGGTAATATGCTATATTTTTTTTTTTATTAATGTGCTTCTAACAAAAGTTACAAGTACTGGAAATTTTCCTTAAAACACGAAGTGTGTTATTTTGAATAAAACAAAAGGTGGTCCATGATTTATGGTCTGTGTTTTATGGACAATTTTGACTCTGTCATTATCTATGCACTAAGTGTGCATGTTCATGGCTCTGTGATAGGCAGAGCACATATAAAGAAATTACAATGCATTCCCCAGGGGTCTCTTAAGCCTGCAATCTTATTCAGTTAACATTACACCATCAAATAAAGATTAAAGAGGTTTAAAAGCTCCTAAACCGGTGGTGCAGCATGAGTAGCAAGGTTCAATTCGTCGGATTACACAGAGAACTTCAATGGCAGGAGGTCCATCGTTTCACGCTTCCCCTTTTGTGATCTTATATGCTTATTATTTTTTTTCCACGTTTAGATTGTATTTAGACTATCAGTTGGCATCAAAGTCATTTAAACCTTTGCCTTGATGTTTTGAAAAATCTGCAATAACTTAGGCCTCGTTTGGTATTGTTTTAAGAATTTTTGGAAATGTTTTTGTATGCTTGTTGAGACAAAAATTTCAAAAACTCTCTCAGCACAATTCTAAAAAAATTCTCACTTTTCAAAACAAAACCAATTTTACCTATTTTAAAAATACTACCAAATAAACCCTTGGTTTCTTGAAACATAACCAAAAGAAAAAAATAATAATTTAGAAAGTTTAGTTTTTGGAGTATTTTAATGAATACGAATCATTTGATAATTAGATTTCTAATATTTTTGAGATTTGAAACGTTGATTTTGGAGTCAAAATGGCTAAGAATCAGCTGGGTCTACAATTGGATTAAAACTAGGTTTCAATTCGAGTGAAAAAGAAAAACCATCAGGAGGTTAAAGACAACAAAAGAAATGGCATGTTGTTTTTGGATTAAGCTAGTGAAACGATATGTCATTTGGATGCTAAATAGCATGCCCTTAAACTAATTAATTAATTAAGTGTAGAATAAAATAATATAGTAAATCATTATTATAAATGATGAACAATATCTTATTTTAATAATTATAATATTATTGTTAAGCATTAATTAATTAATATATTGTTTTAATTAATTGATATGAAAAAATAAATTGAATTTAAAATTATTATAAATGGATGAATAATTGTATTATTATTGTTTATGAAAATTAAGAAATTAATTTTATTTAAAAACAATAAGAACAAGAAAATTATTGTACAATTTGATAAGATTGCATAGAATTTAATAAAATTTTAAATTTTTCAAAGATAGTTCGGTTTGATATGTGACTTCATAGTCACAAAAACAACGTATGCAAGTACAAACTTTATTTTGTATGTGTATACATGATTTTACCCTAGACCCATTCAAGGGTCGATATATAGTAACATCGATGGTTGAATTGTCCCATTTGGATAGTTTGATATTGTATGGTTGGTATCCATCTCCCAGCATCATGATAAGAAGGTTAGTAAGTTTTTTTAATTACAAGCAATTTTTAGAAGTTATCAAAGAATATATTATTCTAGCACATTCAAATTGTTGGACAGGCCAGCATGTTGACCAACAACCAATGTCTGTCATAGACAACTGAGCAAACATGCATCATCATAGGGAGACTTAGGTTAACCATGAAGCAAAGCAGACTTTTATTAGTACTTTTAATTTTCAATACTACCTTTTCTTTTTCAAAGTACTCTTAACATATGTTTACTATTATTTGTGTAGAATATAATGGAGTGGGGGAGACAAACTTAGATGACACAATCTGCTTCCTCCTCAATTGTACCTACACTTAACGAAGAGGGAATTTTAGAGCATGTCCTAGGTAGATATAGAGGACATAGGACTATACTAGGCTTCATACTCCCATAGAGGATTTACTCTCGCATTGGTTCATCTTCTAGCTCCCAGTCGGACAAAACATCTTTGGTGCCTATTGGCCTACATGTGCAAGATTTTCTACAAAGATTAGCCGAGTACAACATGAATATATACCAAAGCCATAGGACGTTGATGGAGTTGGTGGGCCAGCTGCTTTCTGGTGTCTAACACTTGCCCTTAATGACTCTCCCAACTTTTGTTCATCCAGGTCCTCCGCCTCCTCCAGAAGCCACTAACGACAACAATGTTGGCACCAATGATGCTGCAAATTTAGGGGATTAGATTGTATTTTCTTTGTTGTTCAGTATTTTAACACATTATGATTGGTTTGGTTTTCATTTTATTATTAGAATAATGTGTTATCAATGGTCTTTTTTAATATTAAATTTTTATTTTTGTTATTATAATTTGATTATTTCTATTTAAAATTAATAACAATTATTAAAAAATATTAAAAATTTAATAAAAAGTATTAAAAAATACTAAAAAATATATTAAAAATTTGACACAAAACTATGATGTCGTCATGAAAAAGAAGAAACAAAATATATTTACAACAACATGTTCAAAAAAGTCATCGCAAATAATGATTCTACGTCAGCATCAGTTCAATTAATTGCGATGACATTATTTAAAATTGTTGTCGCTAAAAATGTTGGCCACGTCAAATCAACATCAAGCTTGATGAAATAAATGTAACGACATTTTTAGCAACCATTTATCATCATAAATATAAATGCGACAATACTATCGTCGCAAAAAAATTATTTGCAACAAGTTTTTAGTGATGACTTACTGGTGACAGCATGTTATCGTAAAAAATTTATTTGTGACAACTTTCTATCTTTTATGACAACTAAAAGTTATCACAAAAGATCCTGTTTGTTACAACGGCTTTTTTGCTGGATTTGTTTATTTAGAAATAGAAAATTCGTATTCTAAAATCTATTCTCTCACCAACATCTATGCTACGCCCAATGTGCCAAAAAGGGCTGATTCTCGCCATCTAAGAACCTAGGATTCTTAGTCTAGGATCGATCCCTTCTTTATAGTTTACTAGCCCTTCTGAAACAAGATTCAACAGCTTCTCCTTCTTTTGACTTTGGTCTTTAAAAAGCACAACTTAGAACCAGATTTCTATTTGAAATACATACATTGAAAACCTTCAAAAACTAGAATCTGGACTAACTCTTGAAAGCCTTTGAGTTCTAGAGCTTGTGTGGGTTTTTAAAGGTTTTTCATTCGGATTTTTAAAGAGGGAGTGGGCTGCGTTTCTGGTGGAAATCTAAGTGAATGAAGTGTAGCAGAGAAAAGGCATGAGAGGTAGAGTTAGAGGAAAAAGAACAATGAATCTAAGGAAGGGTTTTCAAGTGAACATGGGGGGAACTTTCCAAACATTGCCTTTTGGTAATTTAAAAGAAAGACCAAGGGATCATGATAAATAGACAAAACTAATTTAAAAAAATATATTTAAACATAAGAGACTGGAGTTTTGTTTGGGTTGAAATAGAAATTAGAATAATGCAAATGTAAATTAAATTAAGTGAAAGTAACCATTTGATTAGAACCTTGGCAGATTGAATTAATGCAACTAATTTTAATTTACAATTCAAGGGTGTTATATTTGCTCTCCCAAATCTTTCGTTTAGGATTGGCTAGTTAACCATTTCTATACTTCTGCTTTCTTCAAGATAACCTTTCAAAAGCGATGTCTTGACATCCATCTAATAGATTTCATAATCAAAATATGCAGCAAGGGACAAGAATATCCAAATGGACTTAAGCATAGCAAATGGAGATAAAGTTTCCTCATTGTCAACTCCCTCCCTTTGGGTACAACCCTTGGCTATCAACCTAGCTTTGAAAGTCTCCACTTTTTCATCCACTCTTCTTTTCCTCCTGTAGATCCATTTGTATTCAATGGAAAACCCCTTTGGAAGGATCAACAAGTTCCCAGACTGAGTTGGAATACATAGATTCTATCTCGAGTTTCATCGCTTCCAACCATTTCTCTTTGTCAGAATCTTCCATTATCGACTCATAACTCAAAGGATATTCTTTAACGTCATTCATAGCGACTAGTTGTTTTTCTCCATGATAGCGAGCATGCAATCTAATTTCCTTCCCACTATGATGAAGCGGCGGAGTTGTCTGTCTAGAAATTTTGGCCTCTTTGCTTTACCTTTTGACAACCCTTACCAGTAGGTATAGTTTACAAGGGCTATAGCTAAGGGGGTTGACAAGATCCTAAAGGATCAGTCAAAAGATAAAACTTTGCTAAGTTTGTAATGGTCATTACTGAGTACAATGGCAAGCAAGGGTCATTTCTATAGAAGATTGAATTTACTTAATTTGTTATCATTTTTTATATTTTTTATAATGAAAAGGGGCTTTTGATTTGATTAACTAAATTCACAAAAAATTAATATTCATAAATAGAATAAATACACACTTGTAAAAATTTTGGGAATTAAAAACAATGACAATAAAATGGGTTAAAGGTTCGTTCTACATCATTCAACAATGTTTATGCAATTAATCTTAGAATTAATCTCGAATTTTCCATTGAAATTAATAACTGTAGATAGAAACAAGCTCTGCTATCTCAATCTTTCATTATTTTGTAGCTTAGTAAAATAAGTTCTTCACTAAATCTCTTTCCATTAAACAACCTAGAACAAGCTCACTAGATTTAATCTAATGGAAGCATTATGCTGAGAAAGATAAGTTGATCTAGGCAACAAGCACACAAGCTCGGTTCATTTAACCTAGGTTAAATTTCACAAGCAATCGCATGAATACTCGACCATAATTAGTGACCACATTGTGCTACTTATGATTAAAAACATACAACAATTACTGATCAATGTTTCTAACCTAGCATTAAGCAAATTCAAAGTTTCATTTAGTTGGCCACCTAAATTACACAATAAATCAGCCATGCGTAGTAATTTTGGTGAAACTTAAGCAATTTCAACTAAACATCTTGAGAATAATTAACACAATCAATTACACAAACATGTCTACGGCTTAAATTAACCTTTGACCACAAAATATTTAGCTAAACATAATTGAAATTGAAAACAAAAACATAAACTTTAGCAACATTACAACTCAATTTGATGAATTATGAGTAGTGTTGATAAAGATCTTCAAGGTTTTCCAAGCAGAAGACCTCTTGATCTCCCTTTTTCTTCTTCTTTTTCTCTTTATTTTGTGCTCAAAAATCTGGGTTTTTATCTCAAAAATTCGTCCCAAAAGCTTCCCCATTTGTGTTATAATAATGCTTGTATATTTTTAGGCTTAGAGAAATAGTAAAATCAGTTTATGGAATGAAAATGCATCAAAAATGTGTTCCAAGGCGTGGGCCGCACTGGGTTGCACTTGCGAGCAGCTGGCATGGTATAGGGGGAGGGCGTGCTGTCCGCGCACATGTGAGGTGGTAGGGGGTGCTGGTGCACCATGCAACGCACTAGGGTGGCTGCAAAAGGTGCTGGCACGCCTGCTACTGTGTGGGTTGCTACCTAGGAGCTTGCTATGCGAGGTGGGCACGCCGGATAGCTGCACAGCGACACGATGGCCTCTAGTTTCACTGATTTAGCCGTTTCTCCTCTGTTTCAACTACGATTTTCTTTCCGCAGGTTCCGTTGGACACTAAATAAATGCTTGATATTTTGAACTCCAAAAGTCTTCATTTTTTGTCCTCTTTTTATTTTTAATATTAAATATGTAAAAATACAAAATAAAAAAAATCGTAAGAATTACTCAAAAACTTATACAATAAATGCAACGAAAAATGATGCAGAAGTAGAACAAAAGATGCACTTGTCAAGAGCAAAGTGTTGCAAGGGCTATAGTGAGGGGGAATTTTGTAATTAATCTTTATATTTTTCTTTTCTTCTTGATTCGATCCTCTCTCTAACTTCTTCCTCTTCCCAATTATATCCCGGTCCTACATCATTCAACCTATGAATTTTCTTTCAAATTTCTTGAAGCATTGCTTGATACTTTATGTATCCTTTTCGATCTCAATACAGTCCTCAATCCAGATCTTTAGGACTAACGGACTCTCCTCTTAATTCATGTGTGTTACATTGAAAAAAAAATCTCAACACAAGTACTTTGTAGTCATCTTCCCTGTTAATTTATACCGTTTCTGATGATTTAGCAATCATACTTATACTGGTAATTTTGTAAAACAGAGAGATCAAGCAACAAAAAAGCGACGCACACAAAATAACATTAGATATTTATAGTTGATAAGTACAACGTCAACGGAAAGACTAGCAAATTTTACATAGAAATTAGAAGAGATCGCCTGGTCGCCAAGTAGTTATTCTACAAAGAATTATTCCCAAGATTTACAGAACATCTACAAAAGAGGACTTGGCCCCATTTAACAACCTTTTAGGCCATGATCAAATTTCCTGCCCTTAGAAAAGAGGGATACTTGTTCTCCACGCACTCGTTGAGTTTTTTATTGTAACAACGAGTGAACAACTTTACATATATGTTTCTTTACATGTTTCAACGTTTCCTGAAATTTCTCTCTACACGCTTTCTGGGCATTCTCTTCACACTCGAAGATCGCTTCCACTGGCGTGTTGTTGCCATCATTGCCAAAAACAAAGACCAACGATCGATTATTGTGATAAGAGAGACGTGAAGGGGACGAGGATTTAGTATACACAACAGATTGGACTGGCATACATGAAGTTGTCATCGCCATTATGGACATGATTCGTGCCATAGGATTAATTTTGTCCATAACTCTCCCTTCTTTCTGATATGATCTGTTGTTTCATTCAATGAATAGTCCAAATGAAAAAACTACAACTTATTAATTACACCCCTTTTTTTTTTTGTTTTTTATGTTGCGTTTCCCACAATCTATAAATGAAATTTCTCTCTCCCAAGTGTCAAATCACACATACTAAAATCATCTAATTCGTTAACCAAGTAAACTAGAAGCATTAACAGTAGGACAACCCATATAAATTATGAAAACGAACAAAATATAAATCAACACTTCATAATGAGGCAAAATCAAAACTCTAGAAAAAGAAAAAAAACTACTTCATAACTAAAATTTAAGAAACTAACATGAAGGTTTATTATTTACAAATCACAAAAATAACAAAAAGAGAATAGGAATGAAAAAAAAAACGTGATATGGAGTTGTCACGATTTCTAAACTCTTTATCTCCTTCTCCTCTAGTCCTTCTTGATCTCAAAAATGCTTCTCCGATGATGATTTATTAAAAATAAAACCTAATTATAAATCTAGAAAATAAAATCCTAAACTAAATCAAAGGAAAATAGTTTTTTCTTCTTTTCTTTTTCCCCATCTTCTTCCTTGGAATGAGCTCAAAATCAAGTTTGAAATCTGTGCCTCCTCTACGAAAACAAAGGAGGTCTCCCCGTCTTCTTTAAGGTTTTTGGGTTTAAAAGGCATTGGCCTTCAATCAGCATTAATTCTTGGTCATCCAATCAAGATTTGGGCCAAATCAACCATTGAAATTGCCTTCAGCACGTGGCATGCCACTGCCTGCATGCAGGGGCGGGGGTCTTGAAGAGGCCTATGCAGGCACCTCGGGTGGCTTGCCTGCACTGCAATGCAGCGAGCATGCCCATGTCTGCAAGCCTGCACAACTACGTGAGACCCCTACCGGGCCTCTTGATGCATACTGCCAGCATGCTGCACACACCCATGGGCACACAACATGCCTAATTGCACCTGAAATTGGCTCCTTTGAGCTCCAATACTGTCCAAAAATCTTTCTAAGCCCAAGTTTGGTCAAAATTCCTATTATGTTCCATGTTTTTATTTTCCTATAAAATATCACCAAAAACAACAAAATAATATAAATGCTTGAGGATTTTCACAACACTTAAGCTTAAGAAATAATTTTTTTGTGAGTAAAATACTCACTCATCACTTCTCTTTCAGGTCGCTCAAAGAAAAATATGTTTACCTCCATTCGTTCAGGAGTCTAGAATCGGCTTAATTGCCGGCTAGGGAAGGTTTCTTCTCAGGCTGGAAGGGAAGTATTGCTGAAAGCTATTGTTCAATCCAACCTACTAATGCTATGTCTTGTTTTCGACTTCCGGCTTCTTTATGTTCTCAATTAGAACGAATTATGGCCAGATTTTGGTGGGGTGCTCATTGGATTGCTTGGAAGAAATTATATAAATCAAAATGGGAGGGTGGTCCTGGATTTTGAGCCTTTATTCATTTCAGTCAAGCTCTGATAGCAAAACAAGTATGGCGTTTTGTGTCCTGTCCAGACTCTCTCTTATCAAGGATTCTAAAAGCTAGATATTTTCCTAACGGTGATTTTTTTTCAGGAAAATTCCGATTTTTTACATGGCGTAGAGTTTTTTGAAGCTGTCAACTTCTACAAAATGGAATACGGCTATCTGTGGGTAGTGGAAAACAAATTCAAGTTTCCCTGGATCCATGGCTTCCTAGAGATCAGCATTTCTGTCCGACTGTGCTTCATCCAATTGCTGATGATTTGAGGGTTGCTTAGCTCATTACTGAAGATCGATGTTGGAATGTTGACAGAATTAAACAATTATTTATTGATTTTGATATCAAGACTATTCTGCAAATTCCTTTGAGACTTAACTCCTCTCGAGATTGTTAAAGATGGCATTATACAGAGAAGGGAGTGTATTCAGTGAAGAGTGGTTATTGGTCGGCAGAATTTTTGGAATTTGCTACTTCTTCTTCCTCTGAAAATGTTCAAACCTGTCGGTGGCGGAAATTCTCGTCTATGTCTATTCCCAATAAGGCTAAAATGTTTGCCTGGCGTGCTTATCATGATGCTTTGCCTACTGCTGTAAATTTGAAAAAGCATGGGATCTTTAATTTTAGCCACTGTAGTTTTTGTAATTTTCACTCTTGAGTCGTTTTCACATGCTCCCCTTGAATGTCCTTATGCCAAATAAGTGTGAAAGTTACGTAAGCTCCCAAAGAAGATCTCCAAACTGTCATGTCTTTGCTTTACTTATGCAGCCTTGGGGTCAGCGCAATAATTTTGTCCATAATAAAGAACGTAAACCCCCAAATTAACATGCTCATTGGATTTCTTGTTATGTGAGTGAATTTAGACAAGTTAAATCCCAACTTCCTGTTCATCGGTATGCTGTGGTGGAGAAGGAAGTCTTGTGGAAGCCTCCAATAGCTAATTCTTACAAGATTAATGTTGATGCTGCTTTGTCTGAAAGAGATAACAAGATTTGTATTGGAGAAATCATCCGTGATAGTATAAGTGATGTGATGGCGACTCTTTCTTAGAATACCCCTGGTTTTTGTTGTGCAAAAGAAGCTGAAGCCTTAGCAATTCTATGGGATCTTAACTGGGCTAGAGATGTTCATCTACCAATATCTTTTTTGTGAATCCGATGCTCTCAATGTTATATCAGCTTAGAGATGCAAAAACGGGCCGATCTGACCCGTTCTCCTTAGACCCACATGGGCAGTGAGCCTAGCAGGCCCAACCCATGAATTTCGTGAGCTAGGCTGGGCTGGGCCATATTAAAATTACCTCAGTCCAGTCCAGCCCACGGGCCAATTTTACGTAGGCCAGGTCAGGCCGGGCCGTGCCATGACCCTTGAATGGGTTGGCCTATTTGTGCCCATCTACGAGTCAGGATGGGTAGACACATTTTGGCCTATCGTAGGTTTAGATGGTCCAACCTATCTAAGCATGTAATTTTTAATTTATTATTTTTATTTTTATTTTTAAATTTTTAAACAAGTTAACAACTATAAAAGTTTAAATAGCCAATAGAAATTTGAAAAGGGATATTTTATTTACAAATGTCTTATTAAAGCCTTTTCTAAAGAAAACCCAATGAGACAGAACCTTGGTAAAGACAAAAGAATACAATCAGGATAATTATACATAAGATGTGTACAAAATTAGTAAAAAACAAAAAAAAAAAAACATTATGTAACATCCCAAATTTTAAGCTAGGATTCTAGTTAAAATTATATGAATATGTTTTATTTTTACCACTTATGCATTTATTTACACATATGTTAATGTCAAGTTTGACAAAATGTCAAGTTTCGCTTTATAGTAGTCTTTATACCTCTATGTTGTAGTTAAGTCGAGGTATCTTTGACAAACCCAATTTGTCATAAAATATACTTGGCAACAGTAGAATGTCAATAGCATATGTTTATTTCTCAAAGGCTTGAGAAAGGGAAAACATAGCTAAGTAAAATGGTTTACATCTTATATTATAGGGTAACAATAGCTCATTTAACAAGGAAAAGGCAATGAGAAAGTAGCCCGTATGTTTCCTCAATCAATTATGATCATCGTCTAGTCTGCATTTAGTAAGAAAAACGTTTAGTGAATGATGAAGTATTGGACGAGGTACATCATATAAAGAAAAGACATATACAATGAAATTGTATCAAGTTTTATGCGAGTAAAAGATGACAGAGTATGAGCCGGCATACTGATGCTTCAATTACCTCAAATTTAGTGGTAAGGGGGAACATTGCCTAACAAAAAAGTCTGTATACAATCGGAATGGAGTAATAAAATGATAAGCAAATATGCGGACATGCAGCATGGTTTGAAAAGTGTTTCGTGGTGTAACTTGTGAATGATAATTAGGTACCAAATCAATGTTTCATTCATGTGAAATAGAAAAGACAAAATAAATTTCATATGTTGTATGGCTTGGGGCGGGAGATGTTATATCCCATTACATTGTCTTTCTCCTCGTTTAAGCTGACAAAGATGTACAGGGAAATGATGGACAAAGGAAGACACGTGAATTACCTGGAGGCGTGTAAATACGGTTAGAACTTTGGTTCGCAGTTGACTTTGCATGTTGTCGAAGAAGACATTTGCCTGTTCATTCTACTGTGCAGGTGTGGTAGGAAATCTGCTTTGATGTGATTGGAAACCTTTTCCTTTCTTCAATGGGCAAGTTTGCTTGTTGTGTCCATAGCTCTCATAGAGCCTGCACTTCCTTCTAGAGCTATCTGTGACTGCAATAGTATCAGTATTCGCTCTTTGCTACAAGTGGTTTACTGTGCCCTTGTTTCAACAACTACAAGAGCTTTGAGAATCATAAAGGGAGTCCTCAAATCATCAACCATTGGAGGAGGGAAAAGGGCACTAAATGGATGGTTAGGCATCGAATTCCTAAACTTGAGAGCTAAGCACACCATTTCACTCCTAGCCTCCTGGTTGAAGTCCTTGTGTTTTGTTGCATAGTAGGCTAGCTAGTTGAATTCAAAGTATAGAGCTCCAAACTGAGTTAGTTCCAAGATCTTCTGGCTGTCCAAAGTTTGTGTGGGTGATGGTCAATTCCTATGACTTTGCATCAATAGTCCACCCGGAAACTATTAGGGAATCTAGGATGCGGTCATGTTTAAGAATTTTAGCACCAAAAAAATGTGTTTGTAAGGAAATCCATCTGTCTTAAATAGGAGATAGTTGCAATTCATATAGATACTGGATTTGTTGAACTACAAATTATAAGAAGAGTCTCCATTCAAGAATTTCATTGGAGAATAGTATTGATAGTCATGATTTTCAGGAAGAAGTCTTGCTAAGTAAGCATGCTTAAGGTTGATCTCTTCCGCTATGTGTTTTTTAAAAAAACACTGGGTGTACACAAAGGCAGCATGCTCGTAGTACGACTTGACGAGATCCCCTTGGTGATACGAACCCCGCCAATAAAGTGACAGGACCTTTGAATCAACTAACTCTCCAAGATCGTCTAAAAACAAGTTTCTATGAAACTGAGACCCATTGCTTAAAGTGAAGCAAAAACCTTGGTATATTAACACCACAATCAATTGTGGAACAATTGATTGATAAGTCCAAGTTGAATGCCACAGAAATTCAGATAAGTTTGAAAAGTTCTCAAAGAAACAAAGAGAATTTTAATCTCACAAACTTTGAATAGAATATGAGTTGTCTGTTATTTCATTGAGCCAAATGGCTATTTATAATACAAGATAATCAACAAATTTGGCAACTTTTAAGTAGCTTTAAAGTCACCCATCTAAGAAAAAGGAAACTAAAATATTCTAATTACTCATCCTTTGAAAAACGCCTATACCTAAAAGAAACAAAGAGAAATTAGAAAATAAAAAAAAGGAAATTAGAAAATAAAAAAAAGGAAACTAATCTTAATTAGCTTACATGCCTATTCCATAATAGGAAAGCTAAAATTGGCACTTAAAAAACAAAAAGGAAACTTACTTCTCAATTAGGTAATTAAAGTAGGCGCCTATAAAAGAAAGAGAAACTAACTTTTTCAATCAAGAAAGTAATTAAATAGGAAACTGATTAAATGGGAAACTAACCAAATAGGAAACTAACCAAATGGGAAACTAGTTTCAAAAAGGAAACTAATTGAAAAGGGAAACTTCTTGAAAAAGAGAAACTTCTTGAATCTTGAATTGGTGTGCTGATTAATCTTATGCTGAATAAGGAAGGCATGATCTGAATTTGGACACTCTTCTTGATTATTCCAAAGCTTCAATTTTGGTAAGCCACCCTTGAGGAACATGTGTTGCTTCTTCCTCGGGCCTCTATGAATTTGTCTCAGTCCAAATACTTTGAATCAGCCCATTAAGATGTTTTTTGAATCTTTTAACTCTAGCCCTTGTAACCGGCCCGATTGGAACTTGAATTGGATCCTTACTCCAGGTATTAGGTGTGTACTCATCATTCCCCTCATTTTGAAAAGGTCATATCATCACCTACATCAAAAGGAGTTAAATTAGAAACTTTAAAAATAGCACTAACACTATATTCACCTGATAGATCCAATTTATATGCATTGTCATTGATGTGCTCCAAAACTTGAGAAGGCCTATCTCTTCTCGGAAGTAACTTAGAACACCTTTGTGTAAGAAGCCCCTCTTTTCTCATGTGCAACCAAATCCAATCTCAAGTTCAATGATTAGCTGCTTGCACCCTTTGTTCGCTTGTTTTGTATACTACTCCATTTTCCTCTCAATGTTGAGTCTTGCTTTCTCATGTATCTGCTTAACAAATTTGGCTTTTTTCTTTCTATCTAAGTTAGCACGTTTAGATAAAGGTAATGGCAATAAATCCAATGATGTTAAAGGATTAAAACTATAAATAGAATGAACAGTATGATTATAAGCAAACTCAACGTGTGGTCAACACTCTTCCCAAGTTTTGATGTTCTTTTTAATAATAAACCTCAACAATGTAGATAAAGTCCTATTAACTATTTCAGTTTGACTATCAGTTTATGGATGACAAGTAGTAGAAAATAATAACTTAGTTCCTAACTTACACCACAAGGTTTTCCAAAAGTAACTCAAAAACTTAGCATCTCTATCCTACACTATTGTTCTAGGCATACCATGTAACCTTACAATTTCTTTGAAGAACAAATCAGCAACATGAGAAGCATCATCAATTTTGTGACATGGAATAACATGTGCCATCGTAGAAATTCTACCTACCACCACATACTTTGAATCTCTCCCACATTTAGACCTAGGCAAACCTAATACAAAGTTCATTGAAATATCCATTCAAGGCTTACTAAGAATCGGTAATGGTGTGCATAAACCATGGGGTTGCACTTGGGATTTTGCTTGCCTACAAGTGACACATCTATTATAAATTCTCTCAACATCTCTTTTCATGTGGTGCCAATAGAACTATTCTTGGAAAATAGCTAAGGTTTTAGCAAATCCAAAATGTCCCATTGACCTTCCACTATGGGATTCCCTTACTAACAAGTCACGCGGAGAGCAAATAGGCACACACAACTTATTCTACCGAAATAGAAATCCTTCATGCCTAAAGAACTTACCCATTGTGTTTTGTTCACAAGCTCGAAAATCCTCGCAAAAATATTGGCTTTTTCAATGTGCTCAAAACTAGGTAATTTTGCATCAAGGGTAGAAATTAATGCATACCTTCAAGAAAGTGCATTAGCAACTATGTATTCTTTACCTTTCTTGTACTAGATGACATATGAAAATGTCTCAATGAATTCTCCCCATCATGCATGTCTCTTATTCAACTTGTGTTGGCCTCTCAAATGCTTTAATGACTCATGATCGATGTGAATCACAAATTCCTTAGGCCAAAGGTAGTGTTGCCATGTTTCCAATTTTTGAATCGATGCATACAACTTTTTATCATAAGTAGGGTAGTTTAATGTTGTCCTACTCAACTTTTCACTAAAATATGTAATTGGTCTTCCTTCTTGCATAAGAACGACTCCTATACCTACTCCTGAAGCATCACATTCAATTTCAAAAGATTTAGTAAAATCAAGGAAAACAAATAAAGGAGCATGAGTTAACTTTTCCTTGATTAATTGGAATGCCTTTTCTTGCTCTTTACCCCATTTAAATCCCACATTCTTCTTGATGAATTCAGTAAGTGGTGCAGCAATGCTACTAAAGTCTTTTAAAATATGGAATTCACTACTAAAGAATTGACCCACTGTGTTTTGTTCACAAGCTTGAAAATCCTCACAAAAATCTTGGTCTAAAGGATATAATTCTTTAATGTGCTTAAAACCAAGTAATTTTGCATCAAGGGTAGAAATTAATGCGAACATTCAAGAAAGTGCATCGGCAACTATGTTTTCCTTACCTTTCTTGTACTGGATGACTTATGGAAATGTCTTAGTGAATTCCGCCCATTGTGCATGTCTCTTATTCAACTTGTGTTGGCCTCTCAAATGCTTCAATGACTCATGATTGGTGTGAATCACGAATTCCTTAGGCCAAAGGTAGTGCTACCATGTTTCCTATTTTCGAACCAATGCATACATCTCTTGATCATAAGTACAGTAGTTTAATGTTGCTCCACTCGACTTTTCGCTAAAATATGCAATTGGTCTTCCTTCTTACAAAAGAACAATACCTATACCTATTCCTGAAGTGTCATATTCAATTTCAAAAGATTTAGTAAAATCAGGTAAAACAAGTAAAGAAGCATGAGTTAACTTTTCCTTGATTAATTGGAATGCCTTTTCTTGCTCTTTACCCCATTTGAAGCCCATGTTCGTCTTGATGACTTTGGTAAGTGGTACAACACTACTACTAAAGTCTTTTGCAAATCTTCTATAACAACTAGTGAGTCTATGAAAACTTCGAGCATCACTTACACTTATAGGAGTTGACCATTCTTGAATTACATGGATCTTTTCTTCATCAACCTGCATTCCTTGTGCACTCACAACAAAACCAAGAAACACAAGCTTATCGGTGCAAAAGGTGCACTTCTTCATGTTAGCTTATAACTTTTCTTTTCTAAGTACATCCAAAACTGAATTTAAATGCACAATATGTTCATCCATGTTTTTGCTATAAATTAGAATATCATCAAAATAAACTATCATAAATTTACCCACGAAAGCACGCAAGACATGTTTCATTAATCACATAAAAGTATTTCATACATTAGTTGTACCAAATGGCATTACTAACCACTCATATAAACCATATTTCATTTTAAAGGTTGTTTTCCATTCATCACCTTCTTTCATTCTAATTTGATAATATCCACTTTTTAAATCAATTTTAGAGAATACACAACCACCTTGCAACTCATCTAACATATCATCTAAGCAAGGAATGGGATGACAATACTTTACCATTATATTGTTGATTGCTCGGCAGTCAACACACATTGTCCACATCCCATGCTTCTTAGGAACCAAAATCATGAAAATGGCACATAGACTCATGCTTTCTCTCACGTACTCTTTTTCCATCAATTCTTTGACTTACATTTGTAGCTCTTTTGTCTCCTCGGGATTACTACGATAAGCTAGTTGGTTTGGAATGGTAGCACCAGATACAAAATCTATTTGATGTTCAATCCCTCGAATAGGCAGTAAACCATGTGGAATCTCTTCAAGAAAGATATCATCATACTCATACAAAAGAGAAACAATAGAACTAGGCAAAGATGTGTCAAGTTGGTTAGTATTTAAAAATGCCTCTTTGTAAAAAAGTACAATCATTGGTTGGTTTAAAAACATCGCTCTTTAATTTCACTTATGTTTGAATAGAAATTTGTTTTTCTCTCTGTGTTTCTCTCATTGGCTGAACCTACTCTCTTTATTTCTCTCTTAATTTTCTCAATCCCTTTTTCTTTTTGTTTCTTTATTTTCTCAGCCTTTCTCTCTTTTTCTTTTTGATTTTCATTTATTTTCTTTTTTTTCACTCTTTTTCTTTTGATCACTCTCTTTTTGTAACCTCACTTGATCTTCATAAACTTATTTTGGCGTTAAAGGAACTAGAGTGATTTTCTTTTGGTTATGCTCAAATAAATACTTATTGGTGAATCCATCATGCTTAACTTGTTGATCAAATTATCATGACCTGCCTAATAACACGTCACCAACTTGCATTGGGATTACATCACACAAAACTTCATCTTCATATTTTCCAATGTGAAAGGAAACTAATGTTGGAAAAACAGTACACAGCAGAATTTTAAAACTTTTTTATATCATAGTATTTTGCAAAACATAAGTTTGATATACTACATGCATAAATTAACTAGATCTTACTAACCTTGAAAATGCCGAAAAGCTTCCACAATCAGTGAAGAGAAGTAATGTTCCAAAAGACCTCAACCAACTAGCTTTTTTTACTATTCTCTACCCACGATCGGCATGGGTCTGGGCGTACGTCGTTTAGCCTTTTCCCGGTGACTCTCCTTCCAACCAATTGAGAGAACTCAAAGCTAGTGTTTGTGATTTGTGAACAAAAGCTCTCAGAAAGTTTTTAGAATCTCACCAGTAGAGTTTCACTCTTAATCTCTCAATTAGTCTAAATAATAATAGAGACTCACTCCCTTTATATAGAGGTCGGACCTGGGATCAATCATTATCAGATAAGGCCTCAAAATGTGAGTTTGAATAAATTTGAATCAGTTTTAGACTGATCCACACAAGTAGATTCTGATTACAATCGGTCACGTTTGACTACGATCTAAAGGCGCGGTTGACCGCGTCGTCGCTGATCCCCTAGTTTGAATTTAATTCAAACTCTACAGGTCGATCCAATAGATACTATCTCAACCTATTAGATAATTCTTATCTTATTAGTTCCAGGTATATTTGATAGAGTCTTAATTTTATTTCAAATAACCCAATAAAGAAGTTATCAGATTAAAATAATCATATTTCGATAAACCTATACAAATAAGATATTATCCGCAATAATTTAACATATTTATCTTGAATTAATTCAGCAAATTAATTCAACCGATAAACTAATATGTTTATCTTAGATTAATTATAGAATTAATTCAACCGATAAATTAACATGATTTATTAAATCCAATTAACTTGAATTTTAGCCAATATAATAATTTGACATAAGCCACTAATTATTGAAAAAGCACACCGTATCATTATAGGATTTTTGTGAGCTATCAAAGGGGACCAATTGGTCTTATATAGTTCAAGCTCCTGATAATTATGAAACCTAATATCCTAGATATACATTTCATAATTATCAACTCTAACGCTACTCCATTAAAAGCTTAGAGCTACACTCTCGAACTATATAGAATTACGAAACCCATATAGCTAAGTCTCCATGACATATCAAAATGTATTATATCCCCATAGGATTATCCATAATCGGCTTAAGGACAAGTTTTGTCTTACCTTCCTAATTATTTTTATCTTGCGTTCCATTATCTCACCACCGAAAAACTTACCATCCAAAGACGGTATACCATTCAGTTACACCTACGAATCCAAATGGTTGAGCGCTTCAGTTTTTCAATTATAGGATAATGGATATAAAAGGATATCAACAACTCCTAAAGAGGAGCTATAGATTCTGTATCTATAAATAACAAGTCTATGCTATCAAGAGTCATGCCTCTAATCTACCGGCATGCATATCACTATTAAAATATGGATGTCACACTTTGACACATCAAAAGACAAAAGTCAAGACAACGAGTCCACTATCCATCTCAAGATTAAGATACAATACATATGATTGTCTAAAGTAAATCGATTTGCTGAGACAGAATTATTAATCCAAACTAATTCACTTTATGTCTCGATCCAACACATCACCATCTGTGACAATGTGCCAATGTTTCTATTTGCGAAGTTCAACTCTGATGGTCAAGATAAACCATCTTCCATTAGGGATATAAACAACATAACAATCTTTGCATGAATAAAGCGCCCAAGTTTATTCCCTATATTGTGGATCTTATGATTTAAACCGTCACCTTAAAAATCATGTCTTCCACATAATCTATCCATCATATGCCAAATTCTTAAAGGTTTAGACTCATGGTCTCAGATTTTTGTTTGCTTAACATACATTCAACAAATATGAACATAAAGATGACAAGATTTGGTATATGACTAATAAATAAATTCTTTATTAGTAAAAATGTCTCCAAAAACATATTACATTTTTACTCCTTAGGGCATACACATCTAAAATAGATACTTGTTTATTCATCCTTACCTCACCACTATCATTGAGCCATTACAACTTGTAAGATTAGGGATGTTTAATTATCGATAGATGCAACTTTTTCACCATTGTAGTGCTAGCAACGTTAGTACTACTACCTCTATCAATAATCACAGTACATACCTTGTTTTGTATGTGGCATCTAGTATGAAATATGTTCTCTTGCTACATTTCATCATCTTATTTGATTTGCATGCTTAGGGCTCTCTTTACTACCAACATTTCACCTTGGGCAATGTATTCCTCTTCTTACATGTCCTCCAATGGTGGCATAGACTTGGCATCTTCTTCATCCTTGGACTCAAATTCACCATCGTCTCTTGATATCATTATTCTTTTGTTTGGACACTGGCTTGCTATGTGACCCCTGCCTTGGCATTTAAAACGCTTAATATCACGATTTCGAGTGGTAGAAGAATCGAATTTAACTTGATTTCCATGGCTGGTGATTTCTTGCTTTTGCTTGAGTTTGGGCTTGGCTGTGGTTGGCTTCTTCTCCCTTCTAGCAACATTCAGCCTCTATGTTGAATTCAAGCTTGGGGTTGGGCATGTATTGCTGCCCCTCCTCTTGAGTTAGTTCTCAATCTTGATAGCCATATGCATCATATCCTCCAATTCCACATAATGATGCAATTCCACCATATTAGCAATCTTCTGGTTCAATCCCACCAAAAACCTTGCCATGGTAGCCTCTCGATATGCCTTTATATTCACCTGGATCATAGCAACTTCCATCTCTTTGTAATAATATTCCATACTTCGGTTGCCTTGTGTAAGACTTTACAATTTTTGGTACAACTCTCCGTATTAATGGCTAGGAACAGAGCGCCTCCTCATCATGGTTTTCATCTGCTGTCATGTTTCTATTGGACGCTCTTTATTTCTCCTCCTATTTAGTACTAATTGATCCCACCAAACAATCGCATAATCGAAAAATTCTATAGCTACAAATTTTACCTTTTTAATCTCCAAATAATTATGACAATCAAAGATTAACTCCACCTTCTTCTCCTACTCAAGGTAAGCCTCAAATTATTATCTGCATGGTTCCTAGCTTCTTTAAACCCCCCTACCTTCTAGTCCTATTGCTCACAATTGAATCCCGGTCATCTTCTTCCTCAAAACCTTCCCCAGAATACTCTTCATCGTCAACTCTCACGCCTCTAGGTTGTATTCTCTCCCTCCTTCGTACATTAGGAATAGTTTGTGACTGTGCATTTTCTATCATATCTATCCGTTCGTGAACCTACTCTATCTCTACTCTAAACATTCTCCTCATCTCACCCATTAGACCTTCCATGAGCATCTTTGGATTGACCTCCCCTGACACCTCTCCAGTAGTATTTTTGTTCTTGATGTTGGACATGTTGGCTACAAAACAAAGTTAAAGTAGAAAGAAAGAAAAGGAACCTCACACACTCCCTTACATGTTTCACTCAAAGAAGGAATTGCTCAATTACACTTGTGGTTCCGATAGAATTTAATTGGATTTTACCCTTTTATATGCTCACTACTCTTGCCTTTTACCACTCCTAGTAATTCTCTATAGTTTCTTTCAAAATAATTAAATAAATATCAAAATTTCTTGTAACAATTCACCAAGAACTTACCAAGAGAAATTCAGATTGATGTGGCTAGAGAACGGACTTAAAGATTTCAAATTGTACAAAAGAATAGGGATTAGGAAATTTAAGGAGTAGAATTGAAACAAGAATGTAAGAATTGTGAATTAAGATGAGGAATTGAAACTAAAACAAGAATTGTAAGAATTGAGAATTAAGATTTAAGATTGAAACTTGAAATAAAGATATAAGAATTGTGAATTAGAATGTAAAATCGAAACTAGGAAATTAAATTTAATGTTTTTTAAACATTTCTTTTTTTTTGCTGCTATCTTTTCTTTTTTTTTTTTGCATGAATTTTTTTTTTTTTTGACAATGAATTGGAATTTCTAAGGAAAGGAACTCAAAATTTGAACAAAAGAAAGAAGAAAAGCAAATAGGCAAACCTGAGACTGCAATTGAGCTCTTAATACCAAATGATACGAACCCTGCCAATAAAATGACGAGATCCTTGAATCACCTAAATCTCGAAGATTGTTTAGAAACAAGTTTGTATGAAACCACGACCCCCGTTGCTTAAAGTGAAGCAAGAACCTTAGTATATTGAAGATGCCACAATCAATTATGGAACGGTTGATTGACAAGTCGAAGTTGAATGCCACAAAAATTCTGATAAGTTCAAAAAATTCTCAAAGAAACAAAGAGAATTTTGATCTCATAAAGTTTGAATAAAATCTAAGTTGTGTATTATTTCATTGAGCCAAATTGCTATTTGTAATACAAGATAATGAACGAATTTGACAACTTTTAATTAACCTTAAAGTCGCCCATCTAAGAAAAAGGAAACTAAAATATTCTAATTACTCATCCTTTGAAAAATGCCTATACCTAAAAGAAACAAAGAGAAATCAGAAAATTAAAAGAAAAGGAAACTAATCTTAATTAGCTTACACACCTATTCCATATAGGAAAGCTAGAATTGGCGCTTAAAGAACAAAAAGGAAACTTACTTCTCAATCAAGCAATTAAGGTAGAAGCCTATAAAAGAAAGGGAAACTAACTCTTTCAATCAGGAAAGTAATTAAATGAGAAACTAACTAAACAGGAAAGTAACCAGATGGGAAAATAGTTTAAAAAATGAAACTAATTTAAAAGGGAAACTTTTTAAGTAAGGGAAACTTCTTGAGACTTGAATTGGTGTGCTGATTAATCTTGTGCTGAATAAGGAAGGCAAGATTTGAATTTGGACACTCTTCAAGATTATTCCTAAGCTTCAATATTTGTAAGCCACCCTTGAGAAACACATGCTGCATCTTCTTTGGGCCTCCATGAATTTGTCTTAGTCCAAATACTTTGAATCTTTTATCTCTAGCCCTTGTAACAGGCCCGATTGGAACTTGAAATGGAGCCTTACTCCAGGTATTAGGTGTGTGCTCATGTCAAGCCCCAAAGTACGGGAGGTGACGTGGTGGTTTAATTAAGTTAAATAAATGAAGATTTAGTTAAAAACAAGGTTTTAGAATCAAATTTATAAGTAAAAATGTGATAATTTGAGAAATCTTTTGAATAGAATAAGTTAAAGAAATAAAACGATTCATCGTAATAATTAAACAAATAGAAATAACATTAAAATAATTAATTATGGGGTGGAACGCGTATGAGTCCCACTGGCCCACATATTGTGCACACACATATAGTACTGACAATATTATGATACAACCACAGTCCAAAGTAAAAGAATAAGTTAAAAATCTTACATGCCTTGAATTGTAATTTAACCTACCAAATCCTTCTA
>CAMOHE010022019.1:0-10503 GCA_946598075.1 Artocarpus hirsutus
TCATCAGTCGAAGTAAGCGAGAGGAGAACAATCCCTTTGGAACTAATCGACAGCCCTAGCATTGCACCTGTTGAGAAAGCTAGCTATATCGATCCAAGGAATGATTGGAGAACCCCCATTTAGATGTATATTAATGAAGGTTGGCTTCTTGACGATAGACAAGCTGCGAGAAAGATTAAAGTGCATGCTGCAAGATATTGCCTGATAGATGGAATGCTATATAGGTGCTCTGTCACAGGACCATATCTCCGATGTCTCAGAGAAGATGAGATCAAGAAAGTGATTAGAGAAGTGCATGAAGGATCTTGTGAAAATCATTCAAGCGGAAGGTCATTGTGCAACAAGCTGAAAAGGCAAGGATTCTATTGGCCAACTATGCAGAGTGATTGTGAAAACTTTGCCCAAAAATGCGAAAGCTGCCAGAGGCATGCCCCCATCATACATCAACCAGCAGAAGAGCTTTCTTTAGTCAGTTTGCCATGCCCGTTCATGAAGTACTCGATGGATGTTGTCGGACCGTTTCCTCCAGCTCCCAGACAAGTGAAGTACTTGCTCGTCCTTACTGACTACTTCTCCAAATGGGTTGAAGTTGAAGCCTTTGTGGATGATAAAGATCGGGATGTCGAAAGATTTATTTGGAGGAACATCATTTGTCGATTCAGAGTCCCACGAGAGATAGTCACTGACAACGGCTCTCAATTCGTTTCATCATCCTTCAAGAAGTTTTGTCAATATTGGGAAACTATTTTAAGCTTCTCAACACCAAGATACCCGCAAGGAAACGGACAAGCTGAAGCAATGAACAAGACGATTGTAAAAAATCTAAAGAAACTCAAAGCAAAAAAAGGACGATGGGTTAAGGAGCTCCCTATGGTACTGTGGGCCTATCGAACAACTCCAAGTACGGCAACTGGCAAATCACCTTTTTCACTTATGTATGGAACAAAAGCCGTTATTCCCGCTGAGATAGTCGCACGAGACCTACGAGTCGATTACTCTTTGCTGAACGAAGCAAAGAACGATGAAATGATGCAGGATGTGCTTGACTTCACTAAAGAAAAGAGGGACAGAGCTTTCTATCGCCTTGGATGCTACCAGCAAGCAGCAGCCAGGTATTGTAACAGAAAGTTCAAGCCCAAAAGATTTGTCGAAGGAGAACTCGTGCTTAGGAAAGTCTTCCAAAATACCAAAGAGGCCAACGCTAGAAAATTGGCGGCTAATTGGGAAGGACCCTATCGAATACGGTCGGTAGTTCAGGAAGGAGTTTACAAACTCGAGAGGCTGGATGGATCCTACATAACCAAGAGCTGGAACGCTAATCATTTGAAGAAATACTATCTGCAATGATTCGATTCTGCTTTTGCCATGTAATTAAACTACGTTCGACTTGATTCCCGTACGAGGGATACATAGGCAGCTCGTATACGTTATAAATGAGTGCAGTCGCTTTATTATTTCAACTTTTATTTTCCCAATGAATTGATGAATTTTTTGAGTTTGATTTTCAGGAATAAGGACTTAGTTTTCGCAACTTCAGCCTTGACCAGATCGATCTGAACTTTCAAAATGCCATCATTATGGCCCAACTTCAGACTCGACCAGATCGATCTGAACTTTCAAAATGCCATCATCATGGCCCAACTTCAGACTCGACCAGATAGATCCAAACTTTCAAAATGCCATCATCATGGCCCAACTTCGGACTCGACCAAGATCAATCCAAACTTTCAAAATGCCATCATCATGGCCCAACTTCAGACTCGACCAAGATCAATCTGTACTTTCAAAATGCCATCATCATGGCTCATCCTCGGACTCTATCAGATCGATCTGAACTTTCAAAATGCCATTATCATGGCTTACATCAGACTCGACCAGATCGACCCGAATTGTACGGACAAGCTGCGCTTCTGATCACCTTTGCCTCATCAAGTTGCAATTTTAATGGCGATCTTGATCATATTGAGCAATTATTTCAGTTGTAATTTTTAACCCATTTGATCATTTTAATGAATACGACATACGACTTCATTCATGGTTCGAACTTAGTTATTTCAATCCAATAATAATGTGCTCATAATCAAGCCATATCTCGAACTCATTTCATTTAGGTCTAAATGGTTATGGGCTTCATTCATTATCCAACTGATTCTATGTCAGTTAGAGGAAAAAATCTCTAATACGTACGACATGAAAGCATAAATCTAAAATGACAAGAAATTTCTGAAAGTACGGGTCGTAATTTTCTGGAATTTCCAACTGTTGAATCAAAGGTCCTCCAAGGCAAAAATAAAAGTGTTCAAAAAAAAATGATGGTGCGAATCTAAAATTCTCTCAAAGTCCTCCCCCTTCAGCTAGCTGGTCGTCCTCGGCCTCGGTTGTCTCAAAAGTCAAGAGATCAGTGACTTCGACAGGTGGAATCCCTACAGCTTTGGACTCGAGAGCAGGGGGCTCGACGGTGACATCTTCATGGTCAGATTCAACTTTGACAACTTGATCGTCCGTCGACAGCACATCCTGGAGCTCTTTTATCTCCTCGTCGATTGCATTGGCGCTAATTTTTCCCAATTTGAATTCGATCAAGGCTCCAAGCTGTGCCTTGAAGGATGAGGTACCATAGACCTCGAGCAGCTGCTCCTTTATTTCTTCAATATCCTTGTCTTTCGAGGATATCTTCTCCTTTAGTCCTTCATTCTCCCCCTCCAAAAGTCAAACTTTACTCGACAAATTCAGCACTTTGCTGTTTGATCTATTTAATGCATCGATGGTGTCGTTAAGCTCCCTTTGTTTGTTTTCCACTTGTGACTTCGCCTCTTCAAGCTTTTCCCCAAGCTCTTTTATCTTCAATGTCTCCCGTTCAAGTTTGTGGATTGCTTTGTTCGCAAAAAGATTGTGGAACATGAGAGCCTACGTATTTACAAAATTGTTGCGTTAGTCGGTTCGAACGAACCCATAAAATTTCATAAAAATTACAATTTTACCTGTCCCAACGCAACAGCTGACTCGTTGTATAGCCATGTAAACGGTTTCCCTCCAAGACCTCCTCGTATTTATTGAAATAGAAGTTGACCGCTACTCTCGTCGTAACCTTCCTGTCTTGAAGAACGCTGACGTCATCTGGGACATCCAACGTCTTCTCCGAAGTCGACCTTTGGACATTTTTGGTTGAAACAGGAGGCTCTGTTCCTTTCCTTTTCTTCGACCAAGGAGGCTGAATATCGAACAGTGGAGGAGGAGGCAGTTCAGACAGTTTGACCGACGGCGTCGTCTCCTTTGGTGCTGACGATTTGCCAGCTTCGGCTCGTCTTTTCTTTGATTTTTTGTCCGCTAGTTTTTTCTTCCTCATCTTACCCAAGGGAGGTAACATTACCTTCATGGCTGATAAAGCAGCTTCTGCGAGATGAACGTCTTCGTCAGATAATGGGGTAATAAATTTGGACAGACTGTATAGCCGCTGAAGTGCACTGCGGCATACAAAGACCCAATCGACTCATTTTGGAAATCGAATAGGAATACCTAAAGGAATGTTCTTGAAATTCTTCCAAATCGATGACTTCCCTAGTCGATCGGGTTTTGAAATTTTAGCCCAAGTCTGATCCTTTAATGCGAGCAGTGCTGGAAGTTTCAATTGAACCTCTCGCCAATTGGAGCCGGGTGGTTTAGCTCGTAATTTGTAAAAAGGAAATATACTTGAGATTAGTTGGAATTACTGTTTGAAACAGTCTCAAGGATCGAATTTTACCAATATGACCAAAAGCAAATGGAAAAGGGATTCGGGTAGTAAGCTCGAAAGAATTGCGATTGATTGACATGAAGAAGTATCGTTCTTCCCAACATCTATCCGCGTTAGCAAACTCCTCTATAAGTTGCTTTGACTGTCGGTAAACAAAGTAAAATTGACTTGGGTTTTTACTATTTGGCTTTAAACAATAACATCGAAGAAAGTCGAATATATCAAAGTCTATTTTAGCCTCTTCGATTAAAACGATCAATGCTATCAGAAGCCAAACTCCATTCAGCATTAGCTACGTCATAGAAATATCAAAATGACCGACTGTCTCTAATATGAATTCAGGGATCGGCAATCGAAGACCGAGCTCGAACCATTTGCTGTATACGCAAAACCAGTTGTCGTTTTGGGTGTCAGCCCGTTCGCCGGGATAAGGGAGTCGAATCTCTACAGTAGGTGGGACCCCGTACTTCGTCCGTATCATTTGGAGGTCTAACTCTGTCAAGACGGACTCTGGGTTCTTCATAAAAAATGATACCCCTTTGGTTGGGGAGACATACTTCCTTCTTTTGATTGTATCGACGTCATCGATTCTCCTTGAAGGTCCAACTGGTTGGTTCCTTTTTGTCCCCCAGCTCGATGCCTCTTCGCCGATCTCAGCCCTGGTTGTCCTTATGCTCAATTCAATCAAGTTTTGTTGACGAATCATTTCATCCACTTCCCTTTCATCGTTACTCGACCAAGGATTATCTACGCCACTAGAGCTCGAAGCGATGGCCACTGACTTCAACATTTCTATGAAACACAATTACTAAAGAAATCTAGGGTTTCTAAGATTAAAAAGGACACAGGACCCTAAAACTTAAGGACCTCAAACAGTTCTTGAATGCCTTATAGTCGATAAAGCCAAACAGCCCTAGCGTTTGTTGATTTTCTTGGAAAATGTAGCGTGTTCAGCATCAAGATGCTCGGAATAGGGAGAAGAAAAAGATTATGGAAGGAAAATTGCAAGAAAAGATGAAAGAGGAGAAAATCTTGCCTGAAGAATCTAAAGGAACTGAGGAAAAATGGGAGAAAAATTGCCCTAGAAGTCTAAAAGAGAGAAACTAGAAATTCGAAAGAGAGAGACGGATTGAAGGAAAAGTATAGAGACGCGTTATGTAACTTCCAGAGCACCACTTTGATGGTTAGGATCACTTCAAATCAATCTGATCCATAGGCTAGGGTTATGCGTCTGTTCGGCTTCCTGTTCAAACCGAGGTGGTGTCTTTTCGAATCCGACACATACGTCAGCATCGCTATGATTATTAATGAATCGCCAACGACATGCGGACACGTGTTGTAGTGAATTAATTGTCTCAATTTCCTAAGGGAAAGTCATGATTCTGGCACAGGTGAAGAGACATCCGAGTCACGTGCAGTCGATTTCAAAATCAGATCTTCACTCCTGTAGTCTATAACATGAGACTAAGGAATGAGGGGCTAACTGATGGGGTACAATTCAAACAGGCCCAAATTGACCATGGGCCCTGGCACCCAATAATGTTAATCGAGCTAGTTGAACAAATTAGCTCGATCGAATCGATTATTTAATTCGTTTGTTGGAATTGGTTCCTTAAACCGATTGCTTTCAGTCCCAAAGTTAATTTATTTCAGGGTATCGTTCGTCTGAATCGTTCTTATCGGTTTAACAGATAGCACGTCCTAACAGTTAACACACGTTAAGTACAGAACTAGAACATGAGAAAGTAGTGGTTTCTATAGCAAATCATCAACCGACACGTGTCCCAGTATCACAGTAACTCGCGAAGCATTATTCCACTCCACCTGACGGTTAATGGCCACGATTCTATCTCATACTCTATATATAGGGACAGAGAAACGAAGAGAAGGGAGATAGAGAAAAAATACCACAATTCTACCAATTTACATTCTTTCTCATTCTCTTAATCTTGTAATATGTACTCAAAAAACCTAATAGTAAATCACAGTGGATGTAGCTCTTCATTAACAGAGTGAACCACTATAAATCTCATGTGTTCATTCATTTATGTTATTTTGTTCATTTTATCCTAATTTTGCATATATATCTAAGTGAATAGGTTGATTCAACGGTGATTTGAGGGCCCAAGTTTTTGATTATTTAATTCTGAATTTTAGCAACTTGATTGTAGATTCGTTGTCAACAATACTTAAGACCAAAAGGGATTCAAATGACAATGTTGAGAGAAATAAAGCTCGTCTAGTGGCCAAGATTTCACTCAAAAAGAAGGAATTGATTATAAAGAGACTTTCTCTCTAGTTTCAACAAAAAACTCTTTTAGGATCATAATGGCACTTATGGCTCATTTTGATTTGGAGCTACATTAGATGGATATAAAGATTGTGTTTCTCAACAGTGACATTGATGAAACTATATATCTAGTGCAACCACAAAACTTTATATCTAGTAACCTAAAGAAGGTGGTCTGCAAACTAAAGAAATCCATTTATGGTCTCAAACAAGCTTCCAATCAACAGTGACACAAATTCCATCAAGTTATTGTCTTGTATAGATTTGAGGTAAATAAAGTTGATGATTATGTATATCATATGTCAGTGGGAGTAGATATATATCTCTGATGTTATATATTGACAACATACTGCATGCTAGTAGCAATAGAGGCTTATTACATGAAACTAAGAGATTTCTAACAATGAACTTTAAGATGAAAGATCTTGGGGATGCCTCTTTTGTAGTAGGCATACAAATACATCAAGATCACTCTCAAGGTATCTTTAGCTCATCACAAAAAGCTATATCGAAAAAGTTCTCAACAGATTTAGCATGAAAGATTGTGCACCAAGAGATATCCCAATTGCTAAGGGAGACAAGTTTAGTCTCAATCAATGCCCAAAGAGTGAGTTTGAAAAGAAAAAAATGGAAAAGATTCCTTATGCATCTTCTATAAGAAGTCTTATATATGCTCAAGTATGTATGCAACATTTATAGTGGGAATGTTAGGCAGATATTTGAGTACCCTAGGATGGATCACTGAAAAACAGCCAAACATGTTTGCGCTATTTGCAGAGAACAAAAGACCATATGCTCACCTATCGGAGATCAGATTGTTTAGAGATAGCTCGATATTCTAATTCCGATTTTGCTCAATGCCAAGACATTAAAAAATCCACATCGGACTATATTTACTTGCTAGCTGGAGGGGTTATTTCCTAGAAGAGTGTTAAGCAGATACTCATAGCTTCTTCCACTATGGCAATTAAGTTCATAGCCCGTTATAAGGCACCTAACCATGGGATATGGCTATGAATTTTTGTCACGGGACTATGTGTTGTGGATGGTATTGAGAAACCATTAAGGACATATTGTAGCAATAATCCAGTTGTGCTTTATTCCAATAACAACAAAAGCTCTTCGGAGTCAAAACACATAAACATCAAGTTTTTTAATGTTAAAGAGAGAAAGTTGTCAAATGTTTATAGAACATATTGGGACAAACCCATGATTATAGATCTGCGCACTAAGAGTTTACCACATAAAGTGTTTCATGAGCACACTACTCATATGGGTGTTGTTTTATTTGATGATGTGCATGTCTAGTGGGAGTTTGTATTTTGGTGTTCTTTTGTTTCAGACACATTTTACATATATTTTCTACAAAATAAAGTGAAATTTTTATTTACAAACTCTAAATTATATTGTTTCTATTTTTTATCTCACTCAAGAGTAAAGTAGGACTAGTAAAAAATAGGCATGTTTAAGATTACATTGCATATAACTTCCATGCTACGTATCCATAATTTACCTATGTCATTGAATATATTGGTGTGGTGACCATTAATGAGTCTATTTATGAATATATGTAACAAATGTCGCTTTGATCCCATACTAACATATTAGATAGACCAAATTGTAACTAAGATTATATTTCAAGGCAAGATAGCATTTTTAGTGCACACTCAAGACTATATAATGTAATATAATTTTTTCAAGAAACATATGTAGCCCAAGTGGGAGATTGCTAGGTTTTATTTAATATCTTATTATAGGCTTATATATTTAAGTGATAATTATATTATAAGCTATCTGATTTAATAAGGCCAAAGAAGTGATCTATTATTTTAGGTTCTAAAGATATCTATTTGGTATGGGCTTTAAATGTGTAGAAACCTAATACTAGTCAAATTAGGAATAATAGGATTCTATTTGACTTAGTATATAAATGGGTTATGGTCCCTAAGTCAAATCATTCGTATAATTTGTTCTTCTCCTCCTTTCCCATTAAAGAGAGAATCTTTGAGCACCAAAGACATATTTGACTATGGAAGACTCCATCCTTCTCAATTTCATCACCATGGATTCATGTACACATTCTTAACTATTAATTTGGCATGACGGTTCTTGGGATTTAGGAATTTAGTGGTAAATCGTATTTATGATTAAATCTAACAAGACCGGCATACCTTGACAAAATTGTAGGTTGGCTAGATGCTGGGTTGGTTGATGATAGACATTATTCAAATAAATCACATTTCTATAAGGGGCTTAGATAACATCTTTTGGTAGGATTTGGCAGATTACTAGATTGCGGTTTATTAATTGTGAAATTTTGGATTGATTGATGTAGGTGGTGAGGGAAACAAGAGATTGAGACACGACAAAAGGAAGTACGTGACGGAAGGAGTTGTGCCTATTATGGTAGTTGTTTGCAACAATTTTGTTAGGGGCTCTACTTTGGAGTGTTGATGCCATGGTCAATGAAGTTGTTTAAGGTGAGCAATACTTTTATTTCTTGTAGTGGAGCAGCTAAGCGATAAGGTGCATATTAGGATTCACTACAACCTTAATTGTGGCGAGTAGGGCTGATTTTAGAGATGTCAATGTAGGGGTTAAGCATGTTCTAATTTTCTTAGGCTAGTGATGAGGGCGATGTCAATGATGACTTCGGTTCATAGTGAGTACAGTGTGGCAGGTTAATGGCACTTGGAACAAAATTAGGCTTTCTTTTTTCTTTTTTTTTTTTTTTTCTTAAGGAATGCAATCCTCAATTTAAGTTTTGCTTTAGAACTAAAAAATGGGGAAAAATAGTTGCTCAAACCCCTTTAAAAAACTAAATACCACATCTATTGTCACTTCTACTAAAATGCCCTCAATTTGCAATCTCATGCATTTTGCGTGTCCTTTTCCATCAAAATTTAACAAAAGAAGAAATTTCCAAGAGTTTCATGACAAATAGCGAATACTGGCTAGTAACATGCAGCAAAGGATACCATATATGGTCAAGTGCATATTTGGTATTCCAAATATAGTGCAGAGATATGGCCATATATATATGTGTGGATATATATATATATATATATATATATATATATATATAGATTGCGTAAATCAAACCAAGCCTTAAATCGTAGCATACCTATAAGGAAGAGGGTGAATTTTTTATAAATGTCATATATTTATAATAGCATACCTACAAGGAAGAGGGTGAATCGTAGCCTTAAAACTTGCATTTTTTTTTATGAATGTCATATATTTAAATAGGATGTTTGACAAATGAGTTTGAACTCAACAATAAGTTCAAACACTATAGCATACGAGAGCTTTATGCTGTAGAATACTTTTACTTTATGTTGTAGTATGTAAGAGCTTGACACTGTGAATAAATTAAACTCATAAGTTTGAACTCATTTGCCAAATACATGGTAAAAGTATGGTGCAATTTAAATATATAATATGAGCAGTAGTGTGATACAACTTTTTAAAGTTTGACATGAATAAACATATTTTTTTAAAGTATGGCATAAAAAATAATTTTCCTTTGTTTTCTTCAATTAGTTTCTAGTTGTAAGCCACTGGGTCTTATTTTTTGGATTTTATGCTTTTAGACTTTATATTTTTTTTCTTAGCTTCCCAATAATATTAAAGCTATTCTGATGAGCCGATAGGAGAAACTATGGGTATCAACATAGATATGCTTAGATTTATTAATTTAGTTGTTCATTCTCTCCATTAGAGTTGTTAATTCAGGCCGTTCGTCTTGGTCTATATAGGCCAAAAGGGAAAAACAAGTCAGCCCAATTAACGAAAAAAAAGGCTCAGTCTAGCCCAGCCCAAAGCTCGTATGGCTCTAGGGCTAGGCAGACTGAATTTTTATGAAGGAATCTTAAAAAACTTTTTAAAAAATCTAGCTGAGCCAACCCAGCCTGGCTTGGTTCTAGTTTGGGTCTAAGTCCTCAGCCAAAGATAGGCCATGAGTCAGCCTGTTTGGCCTAGCTCAAATTGACATCTCTCCTCCCCGTTAAATTTTTCTAATAGTAAAAAAAACTATATATAGCTGATCTTTGTCCCTTTTTAAGGAATTTAAGGGGCAAGCATAAACGGATAAACGTTCATATTTGATAGCCAGTAATATTTTTGTTATGTATATTTTTAGCAAATTTTTGTTATATGTATTTTGGTTTCAACAATTTGTATCGATACTAATGGGCCGAATAACATATTATACTCACCATAACATGCCGATGTAGTATGTTTTTCACACCTTCACACTATAAGAAAAACTACATTTAACGACATATTATTTACGACATGTAATTTTTGAATGTCGTTGAAACGTACATACAACGACATCTTCAACAAAGATGTCATTAACGACATTTGAAATAATAATTAACGACATCTATATAAATGTCGTATTAAAGGTCTCCTTTTAACAACAATAGTTTAGTGTCGTTAAATTATTTAACAACAAGAAAGAGATGTCGTCAAAGCC
>CAMOHE010022020.1:0-19531 GCA_946598075.1 Artocarpus hirsutus
AAAAAAAAAAAAAAAAAAGAAAAAAAAAAAAAAAGAAGAGCAGATCTCTCGATCTTCTGATCGACTGTTTAGGCCCAATCAAGTGCACCACTACCGGAACTCGTTAACCCCATTTGTGGGCTTGTGTAAAAATTGATAATATAAGAAATTCCATAGAAGCATAGAGAACAGCATACAGTCGCTAGTTCTACATCATCAAGCTGATATACAAATTCTCCCCCAAAAAAAAGTTGATATATGAATTCATGTTATTTAATCTCGCATGATGAGAAGTCAACATGCCAGAGCGAAGGCTAATTATTGTGGCCCTAGTTTATCCACGAAAAAAGAAAAAAAAAAGGAATATTAGAAATTCATACTCGGTGAAGTATGAAAATTGCAAGCTACATCCAATTCTAAACGGAAATCCCATAATGGTACCGGTAACGTCACTCAAACTTGTCAGGGATTGTTTGTTTTCAAGGAGAGAAAAATTTCTATTAATTTGAGATTATTAATAAAAAGAAAAGTAGGAAATTTTTTCATGTCCTTAAACACAAATTCTAGGTACCAAAATGAATTTTTGAAAACTACATGATGTTATTTTCATATTTTCTAAACAATAAGGAATCAATGTGACATTTCTTAAAAATACATGGTATTAAAATGTAATAATCATTTTCTATTTGTAACAAATGAGAGTGTTTAGTGTTAGAAAATGAATACGTAGTGGATTTTAAAATTTTTTAGCTAAAACATTTTTTTCAAAAACAAGTTAGATATGCTGTGTATATAAATTAATAAAAGAACTTTTGTACCTTTTAGTAGACCGAAAAACCATAAGAATTGTTACGAGAGAATTCTACCGGAAGAGTCTCAACCAACTGGGCTTCCTTGCTATTCTATTTTTATGATCGCAGAGTGGGTTGTCGCACTTCGTTCAGTCTTTCCTCAAGCAACCTCTCATTCCAACCACTAAAGAAAACCAAGAGTTAAGGTTCAAGATGTTGAACAATAGCTTTATAGGAGTTTCAGAGTCTTCCCAATAAAATACTCTTATTTAAATCTTTCAAGTGATCTAAAAAATAATAAAAAATGCTCCCTTTATATAGAGGTCGGATTGTGGGCTAGTCCTTATCAGATATGGCTTCAAAATTCTAGTTTGTGAAATCTGGAGCTAAAAACACCTAAATCTTGTTTGCTAAAAAAAGCAGGTGTCGTTGACTGCTTTTTTTTTTGCTAAAAACCTATGTATGGCGGATGACTTGGCGGTCCATGCTAACCTAGCAGACACGTTTTTCAACTTCTCAGAGTTATCTGATTCACCCGATCATTTGAATCGAATGGATAAATCCTATCTTATTTGAGTGGAGTATCCTTCATAGACCATTAGTTTTAATTTAAATAACCCAATAGAAAAGTTATCTGATTCATACAGTCATATGCAGATAATTTTATACAAATAAAATTTATTTCAAATAATTCAATATGTTTATTTTGAATAAATTCATAAAATTAATTTAACCAATAAAATCACATGAATTATTAGATCTAATTAATCAAATTTTAGCCAATCTAATAAATAACGTAAGCTACTAATTTGTAGGAAAAATATGCAGTATTGTTACTAAAAATATTATGAGCTAGCAAAAAAGACCCGATAGACATATACAGATCAAGCTCCTATAATTATAAAATAATATATCCCAATAAATATATTTTATAATTATAAACTTTAAAGTTATTCCACTAAAAATTTTGAGCTACACTTTTGAACTATATATAAATTACAAAACTCCAATAAGTTTATCATCCATAACATATCATAATATGTAACATCCCTATAGGATATTCATAATCTACTTAAGAATAAATTCTGTTTTACTTTCTCGATTATATTTATCTTATAATCCATTATCTCACCAATGGAATACTAACTATTCATAACCAACACAATTAGTATACCTTTGATTGCACATATGTATCCAAATGGTTGAGCACTCCAGTTTTCAATTACAGGACAATGTCTATAAGGGAATATCATTATACAAAAGAGCTATGGATTCCATATATATCTGAATAACGAGTCTACGTTAATCAAGAGTCGTGTCTCTAACGTACCAGTATATGTACCTTCATATAATTTAGGATGTTATCCTTAGGTACATCAAAAGATACAAGTCAAGAATACAAACTTATTAATTAATCTCAAGATTAAGATATAATACATATGGTTGTCTAAAATGAATTGATTTATACAAACAAAATTATTAATCAAATTAATTCATCTTTAGTCCTGATCTAATATATCATCACCAATGATAATTTACTAATGTTTCTATTCGAGGAGTCTTACTTCGATGACTAAGACAAGGCATCTCCCGTTAGAGATGTAAACAATATAATAATCTTAACATGAATAAAGGGCCCAACTTTATTCCCTCGATTGTGGACCTTATTATTTAAAATATCATCTTTAAGATTCATATATTTCGCTTAATCTGTCCATTATATGCATGATTTTAAAGGTTTAGATTAACAGTTTCACACTTTTGTTTGCTTATTATGCATTCAATATAAATGAACATAAAGAGGACAACATTTAATATATGAAAATAAATAATTAACTCTTTATTGATTAAATGCCTCAAAAAACTATTACATCATTTAATTCTTATGACACCTAGCCCAACATTTAGATCATTTTCAATGCAAATGTAAATGCCAATGTTATATTTGCCACCAAAAAATGTAAAACGTAATTTTTTATTTTGTTTGATGCTTCAATGAATAATGCTATTTAAAATGGCATATTTGTCTTTTGTTATAATCATTAAACCTTGAAACTTGTAAATATAAACTTTTATTATTTAAATAATTAGAAAATAAGAATTTTGTAATTATTAAAGCAAAAAAATTAATCTATCAACCAATAAGAATCAAATGCTGAAGTTGTTATATGCTAAACTTTATGACAAATTTGCCACAAAGTTTAGCATATGATAAATTCAACATTAAAGTTGACATTGTATTAGAGAGGCTTTTTTTTTTTTTTTTTGTTGCTAAATTTACCATTAGCATGTCAATTTAGTATTACATTTGGTATATTTGGAGACAACAATAATTTACCTCTAGTTATGCAGCTTATGATTCTTTTTGAGAGTGAGGTAAAGCTGTTTGTTTTTTATTAATGTATTGCTACATTAATACATTAATGTTAAATTGTAATATTTGACTAGAAAAATCACTCTTCAATATAAGGATATTCTGAGGTACTAAATACAACGTATATTGAATTTCATATTTTGTCACTATTAGTTTATATATTGATTTTTAGTTTCTAATTACGATATCATTATTTTTAAATTATTTAAAAATAAAAGTTTACTTTTACAGAAAGCTTAAAAAACAATATATAACACATATTTTTGAGAGACAAAAGTAATGGTTGAGAGGTACAAGTGGAAAGGGATGGTTAGAAGTCGAAGGAGCCTCTGGGTGTGTTATAGTCACCTAGCCGTAAAACTTGGTCTTCAAGCTCTCTTGGTTGTGGGCTGCCACTGCTTGGTGGTAGTGGCCGCGTGTAGTACAGAGCCTCCATTGGGGCGAACCGTGGTTGGGTTGGAGTTTGGTTGTCGGTAGTTTGCCTTTCCTAGTGTGTTTGACGTTTGGTGATCGAGTTCCTTGAGGGTTTTGGTTTGCATACTGGTGGGTTTCTTATAGTGGCGGTGTCGTCTTCTGCCAACGGTGCAAGGGTTTCACAAGCCACTTTTCAGGGAAGAGGGCTAGTGCTCTAGACAGCCTTGTGTCTCTCAAGCCTTACTGCTTTTCTGGGTGATTTTTTCGTCATTCATCTTGTCATTAGAGGGAATTGACACTTGTGCTTGGAGTTTTTTCTTTTCTTTTTCTTTGTGTTTTGGTTTAAAATAACGATAGCTTTTACCCGGCTTCTTGGTGCGTTTGTTTTGTTATCTAGAGTTAAGCTATGTTTTTTTTAGTCCGCTAGATATGCATCCTTATAGTGTTTTGTCTCCCCCTTTTTCTATGAGTTTTTTAATCTCAATTGATTGGATTTTTCTATTGACTGTAGAGAATTTGTTAAATAGTCATGAATATACTTGATTGTTTGTATATCTATTTGGGTGTATAGTTTAAGAGCTTGATTAAATGCTTTTCTATCAAAAAAAAAAAAAAAAAAAAAAAAAAAGAACTGGACACAATTTTCATTCCCTTTAAGCTTTCCTTTCGAGTTTACTAATAGTTCTTGTTGTTTATTTTATAGTTGTGGTTTTCCTTCGGTTTTTGGGCCTCAACGGGCATAAATTCGTGTTTGTATTACTTTTCTTTGTAATATATCTAAAAATAAAATAATCAGAAGCTTAATAATTATAATAAAATTAAATACAATGTCTGAAATACTCTCATATATTAAAATATAAAATTATATGAAAGAATAATTCTAATCATAAGTTACAATTCTCACATGCTACAATTTTCAAATCAAAACTGTTGGTTCAACCATTCTTCAAACAACCTAAAAGTTATATATTAAATATCTAATTTTCACGCAAAAGATATAAGATATTCAAATTTATATTCGACGCTCTAAGAAGTTACTGGTAAAGTAATGTTGACAAGTTCTTTGGCTTTTCGCTTTTGGTAGCGTCAAGAATTAATCCATCCTCTTACGATAGAATCTTCCACTTTATAATTTCCTCTCCTGCATATATATGTCTCCTTTATTTTAATATTTTTCTTCTTTGCTAAGATAACAAGCCAGCATGTTAATGTATTTAATATAAAATACCATTATTTACTAATTATAGAATGTGTATATTCTTTCTTTTCAAAAAAGAAATGTAGTTTTTTTTGTGTTTTCGAGGTTATCGAAGTTATCGATCATTACTCGTTATATTTATTTTACTATTTTAGTTTATATTTTGCGGGAAAACTATATTTTAGTTTATTATTGTTTCCTATATGTATATATATCGTCGCCAATTTTTTTTAGGTACAATTGCCAATCAAATGTCATGCCATATTCGTTGTTAGTTTATTTCTAAAAAACGACGCGTAGTTTTTATGAAGCGATAAACAGGCAAATCAACAGGAATGATATGTCGTTTTCTAATGTTGTTTCTTTGTTTCCTTGAACTAAAAACGACGTTATGCTTCTCTCCTTAGTCGCAATTTGCAGAATGGCATGTCATTGATGCCCGATGTGGTTTTCTTTCCACAAAGAAATGACATGCGTCTATTCGAAGAAAGAGAGGCAACGCGACCGCCAACCTGCAATAAAGTTTAGTAAAAAAATGAATTTGAAGCCGATTGTCGTTTTTGTTTGACTATAACTACAAGTCGTTTTCGTCACTTATAAAATCCGCGATTCTTCAAATGAAACGACTTGTCGTATTTAGAATTAGGTCCTGTCATTTTCTCTCACTGCCGTTGCTTGACGTTAAAGAGCACTTTGTCAAAGCACAGACTGGAAGAAAAATAACCAAATAGAGTAAATGAGATCCTCTTTATGATTATAATGTTATGTAAGAGTATTTTCTATACAATCTTAAATTGATATGTTAATGACAAATTTAATATTTTAGTATAATAAAAAATTTTCTAATGCAATATCATTTTTAATGTTGAATTTTGTCATAGTTTAGCATATAGTAAATTTAACATTTGATTTTTATAAGTCAATAAATTGACTTTTTTGTTTTAATAATTGTAACATTAATATTATTTTTTAATTATTTTAACATTAAAAGTTTATTTTTATAAGTTTCAAGGCTTAATAATTATGATAAAATACAAATATGACGTTCTAAATAGTATTATATATTATATATTAGAGCATAACATAAAACAATACATCAAATATTATTTTTACACTTTTTGGTTATATATATAATATTGATGTCAACATTTTTATGAAAGATGGCCCAATAGATATCCTGCATTACTCCTGGTTTACTTGGCTGCTTAAGATGGTGCACACTCAATGAAACAAAGTCTACCTCTTTTTTTTTTTTTTTGCAAAAAGTAGGCCTTTTTTTGTACTTCATTACGTTCCAAAATTATCATAAAACAGAAAATATCCAATCCCTTCTTTGGTCATGATCTAAAAAGTGGCGTCAACAATTCAAAGGAGGAAGGTCAGGCGCAATTTTTGATCTCCTAAAGATCTGACTGCCAAAAACCAAGAACCCAACCGAATATCCAATAATGGCAGCAAGTAAAATACCTGCATCGAAAGACATAACTTGAAGCATCACCAAATAAGCCAATCCAACCCGGATCCCATACATCAAGGTTTGCAAAATCCCTGCTTTGACATTATTGTCTGTGCTATGCTTGACCAGCCTGGCGTGAGAGAGCCACTCTACCGCCAAACACAGTGCAAACACATACATCATGGCTAGCATGTGTGATACAATGCTTTGGCTTTCTGTGGTCTTACCCCAAAAGAATGTTATGCGAGTTTTCATTTTATGTGTGATGTATGTATTGATTCTCTCTACATATAAAGGCAAAAGCAAAGGCAAATGTTAGTTTACTTTTAAGAAAAAGAGGTTTGTACTAAATTAGATTTGCATATCTGTACTGCATGTAGTACCACTCTCTATGGTGCTTAATTTCTTGAGTTTGGTGGTGTACTAGTTATTTCAGCACCACAGAAACAAGTATAAAAAAGTGGCCATATATGAGAGTTAAACATACATTTGGAGCTATTATTTTTCTATTATCTTTACTTGAATCATTATATTTTTGAAAGAATATTTGACTAAGTTATCTCCACTAACACATAGTGAAGACCGGTTTGGCCTATTTTTCAGTATGTCTTTTGTCCTATATATGGATGTGTTCTTTTGTAATGAAAACCAGAAATTGTTGAATAAAATAAAGTTAATACTCACAATTTTTTCTCTTCCAATTTTATGTAATTTGTGTGAATCGACCAATTTTGAAGTTATTCTCCTGCCATTACGTGCCAATCAATAAGTTAATAAATCTTCTTTCATTTTTATTTTTGATTTGTCTTAATTTAAGCTTCCACTAATTCATATAGGTAGGAGCATCTCTAATACAATGTTAAATTGATGTGCTAATAAAGAATTTGATACTTGAGCGTAGAAAAACACTCTCATATGAAGTACCATTTATGATGTCAAATTTGTCACATGCAAACTTTATTGTAAATTTGCCAGCAAATATAACATATGACAAATTTGATATTTGATTTTTAGTGATTGATACATTGGCTTTTGTTTTGCTTTAATAATTATAATATTCTTACTTTTTAATTATTTTAATATTAAAACTTTATTTTTACAAATTTTAAGGCTTAATATTATGAAAAAAATTAAACAGGACATTTAAAATTGCATTATCTAGAGCACAAAATAGAATAACATATCAAATGTATCATGTTTATAACAAAATAGAATAACATATCAAATTTATCGTGTTTATACTTTTTAATGACAAATATAATAATAGTATTGGTAATTGCATTAGAGATGATTTAATAGACTAATTTATTCCCATCATTTTCCTCCCTAAATACTTCAATAAATCACACGAAAAATTGTCTTTTGAAAAAAAAAAAAAGGACCGATAAACATTCTTTTCACAATAAAATTAACAAGATAAACATCAGATCCGTTGGAGTAGGTTTTCATCTTATGGGGTGTTTGGGAGTGGTGGGAACCAAAATCAGTTATGAATAGTAAAAAGCTCTCACATGTTACAATATCAATAAAAAAAATTGCTACAGTGTAAAACTCTCATATGCTACAGTAAAAGTGGTTCTCACCACTGGTTTTCACCATTTTTTCAAACACCCACTTAAAGGTTACACTACTAATTAGGCCAGTATCATTTCTACGTCCGGCCGGCAAAAGATGCTATGTTCACACACTCCCAATGTCCAACGCAACCCCACCAATGCCAACTTTTAGATGTCTAGGAAGAGAATAATTTGTGGGGTTAGCCTTTTTTGTCCCCTTTCGTACACCAAAACGTTGGGTAATTGTAGGTTAGACAGTAAACAGTACAGTCTTATTTCAGTTCCTTTCTTTTTATCTTTATGTATACTCTTTTAAGGTGTTTGAAATAAGAGTTATAAAAAGTGTTTAAAAAATATGGTTAAAACTAAAATTTTATACTAAAATTAAACTATAACATATGAGAGTATTATATTGTAGCTCATTTTTGTTGATCACTGTAACATATGAGAGCTGTAGAGTATAGTAACCAAAGGCTTTGGTTAGTTTGGTTATGGTTAGAACTAATTTTACCAGATACTCTTTTAAATCCTTAGTTTTAACTCTTTATAGTGTATAACTCTCACATGCTATAATATTAAACAAAAAGTATCTACAATATAAATATATCATATCCTATAATACTAAAGTTCAAACTCATCTCTCAATCACCTTATTTATTTATTTGGGCGTTTAGCTAATGGTAGGAACTATTGGTGGGAACCGTTTTTACTGTAGCATATGAGAACTTTATATTGTAGTAATTTTTTTCTTTTTATTGTAATATGTGAGAGATTTATACTATTTATAACTAAGTTAATTGTATGAACCACCTTTAGCCAAAAATCTTATATGTTTTTATTTTGTACAAAGAGTGATGTGCTAGTGATTCATGACATAACAATATAATATTATAATAGTAAATATTCCTAAATCTGGCAATTAGGCTCCAATTATAAGATTTTCCTCACTAGATGGAATTCATGAATCTGGCAATTAGGCTCCAATTATAAGATTTTCCTCACTAGATGGAATTCATGAATTTATAAGAAGATTAGTAAGCCAATTCAAACAAATAGTTTAAATTTAAAATATTATAGTAATTTAAATTTTATATGAGAAAACAATATAACAAAATTAAATTGAATCAAAATTTTTTGATTCAACAGCTATATACACCACCTATTTGTTTTTTCATTTAGCTTTTCCTTTTGTTTTTATTGTAATTTTATCAATAAGTGATTAGGATTATGGACACCAGCACTGGTCATCATATGTTATCTTCTAACTAACGTCATTGCAAACTTCACTTGATTCTACAAAAACATTTAAAGGTTCAGCCTTCTTCTGGTCCCTCCAACATGGCCCCTCACTCTGACTTCTGTCCTCCTCTACAAGCTACGTCTCTTTCGGAAATTTATGTCTTCACTCTTCAAAAATTACTTTAAAGCACAAACTTATCATTTCATTTTATCACATTCAGGACTAATTAACTCTCTCTTTCTCTCTCTTTCTCTCTAGCTGCAACATCTTTGAGGAACTAGAACAAGGGATATGGGAAAACAAACACAGAGAAGTCATCACTTGGTTCTTGTTCCCTTGCCATATGAAGGTCACTTGAATCCAATGCTTCAACTGGGCAGAGTTCTTCACTCTAAAGGCTTCTCCATATCTATTGCTCACACTATTTAAAACTCTCCAAATCCTCAGAACCACCCCGATTTCAGCGTCCTTCCCTTTCCGGACGGCTTATCCGACCGTGATCTTGCATCCTGAGATGTTGTAGCTCATCTACTGATGATTTAACGACAATTGCAAAGAGACCTTTGAAAGATTACTTGAACAACTGATGGAAGAAAAGAAGCTGCAGGGTGAGATGATCAGCTGCATTATCTCCGACGAACACATGTCCGTCGCAGAAGATGCGGCCAACAACTTGAAGCTTCGGAGCATATTCTTGCGCCCCACTTGTGCCTCTACTCCTTTAGCTCGCAAATGCCTAGTTAAGCATAAGGAAGAAGGTCTTATTCCTTGTCCTTCAAAGGTACGTGCTTGCAGTGTCAATGAGTCGCCCGAGAATTGAGTAGGTTTAAGACTCTTGTGAAAATAAAAGAAGGCATTTGTAATCTTTTTTTTTTTAAAAAAAAAAAAACCTTAAAGTTGGGGAATTTAAACTCTACAGTTTGTGGTAAAGTCAGATGTGAAATTATTATTAGGCAATGTCTAAAAAAAAAAAAAGTTACATTTCAGTATTTGAGTGAGTAATCAACTTTCTACTGCCAACATGATAAGGCTTGTGCAAGTGACTTGAATTGTGCTATCGAAAAGTTCAAATTCAAATTTTTTTGTTTAATTTTAGTCTCATAAATGTTATCTAACCAAACCTTTTATGACATATCATTTAAAAAGTTTGACATAGTTTCTAATTTATTTTTATATATTTTTTATTAAATGATATCTCATAATATAATTGGTTGGATACCACTTAAATACCGAAACTTTGACTGAGAATTTGAGTACGGAAGAGTTCTACTCACGGTCGAGAAGGGACGAAGTTAATCATCTCTTATCAGTTTAGAATAGTAATAATTAAAAAAAAAAAAAAACCAGAAAGTTCCTGAATTTATATTGCATGTCCTTTCTCGCATGATCTAGTGCCCGGGCCTCATCCCTTTATGTTCAAAGATCACACCTTTTCCTCGAGTCCAGATTTCACAAAGTTTGAACGGCAAGCAGCCAAGGTGTACCACAAGAGGACGTCATCAGCCATCATATGGAATACCATGAGCTGCCTTGACCAATCAACTCTGGATCAAATCCAACAGCAATCTCAAGTACCAATCTTCCCTTCTGGTCCACTATATAAAATGGCCGCCGCAACCATCTCTAGCCTCCTAAGGAAAGAGGACAGACGCTGCATCTCTTGGCTTGACAATCAACCCCATAACTCAGTCATTTATGCGACCAGCTTGGGAAGCTTAGAATCTATTGGTGAAAGAGAAGTATCTGAAATAGTTTCGGGATTAGCCAACAGCAAGCAGTCCTTCTTGGGGATGATTGGACCCAGATCAATCTCGGGTTCGGATGGGATTGAGCTTGTTGGATCAGTGGAACCAAATACAACCAAGAACAGAAAAATAAACATACAAAACAATAGATCAAAGACACTCAAATTTTTAATGAGGTTCGGACCAAAAAAGTCTTACGTTCTCATTGAGCTACCCCGTGAGAAGCTCGATTTCACTAGAAAAGAGATATGAATACACCCTCTGGTCTCATTACTCGTTTACAGAGATTAATCCCAGTTTTCAGAGAAAACCCTAAAGAACTACTCCTCGTGTTTGATGAGAAATTCCCAGTGAGAGAATAATCTCAGCCCTCTCAGATTTCCCAAATCTCAAACACAAGAAACCCAATCGCTCTACTCTACTCTCCAAGATTTTCTCTCTTGCTTACAACCGAGAACCGCCGAAGAACCCTAAGGACTTCTATTCTGATCTCTTTCTCATCTAACCCTAGGAGATAACACTGCATTTATACAAGGTCTCAATCGAATCTAAGGGACAAAATACAAGAGGCATCTTCACGTGTACGGTTACGACTATTACATACAAGATACATAAAAAAACCGTTGTCGTTTTAAGCATATCAACATATTTTCCACTGTTTTGTCATTATAGAAGGAATTAAACCAACAGAGCTGTTCCCTAAAGTTTTCCAAGATGCTGTTGGGAATAAGGGATGCATTGTGAGATGGCCACCCCAAAGGAAAGTCTTGGCACATCCTGCTGTGGGAGGGTTTTGGAGCCATTGCGGTTGGAGTTCAACTCTTGAGAGCGTAGCTGAAGGAGTTCCAATGATATGCAAGCCGTGTTTTAGTGACCAAAGAGTAAATGCAATGTATGTTAGACGTGTGGAGAAGTGGGTTGGAATTGGAGGAGTTGAAGAGTGAGGAGATTGAGAGCGCCATAAGAACACCGATGTTGGATGACGAAGGGAAGGAAATGAGGAAAAGAGCCAAGGAATTGAGGGAAAAAATTGAAGTTTGTACTAGGGAAGGTGGTTCATCCTCTAATTCCTTGAATGAGCTGGTGACTTTTATCATGTTAATTTAGTTGCGTAAAATGGTTTGTAAACATCCTTTTTCCCATTTTGTTCTCGTGCGAAAGTAAAATTCATCATTGTCTTTGCTTTGATGAGAAACGGCTTTTTATATGGTTTATGTGTTTTTTTTAACTGACAGCCTAAAGAAATTCTTGTTTCAGGTGTGCGTATGTGCCTGCCTAACTTTTTGAAGATCAGTTAAAAACAGGTTGTTTGCCAATTGTACGTGTTTAATGAATTGTTATTCATTAAGCTAATTGTAATAGGAAGACTAGAATCTTGATATTAAAAACAAACTTAAGCGTTTTTTCTTTTAGTTAGGGGTTTTTTCCTTTAAGAAGCTCTTTTTTGAGATATTTAGGAGAAATGTCACATTTTTTGTTGATTAATTTATGCCACGTAAAGAAAAACTCTGGTAATTTATGCCACTTTGAATTAAAAACAACTATTTTTTTGTTTTCTCCTTCTTTTTTCCCCTTTTTCTCTCTCTTCTTCTTCTCTCCCACGATTCCTCTCTCTTCCTCTCTTCCATTCTGTTTTGCACAAACAAGTATTTTTTGCTTTCTCTCTCCTCCTTTCCCTTCTTTCTCTCTCTCTTCTTCTTTTTCTCTCTCTTCCTCTCTTCCATTCTGATCTGCACGAAGAGAGAGCTGCACATTTTTGGACAACTTCGGCAACCTCTTCCCCACATAGTCCGACAATGACTCTAGCCTGCTCTTCCCCGAGCAACTTCAGCCGCCTCTCCCAGCCTGACTCCAACCGCCTCCACCCTGCGCAATTCCAGCAACTACTCCGGCCGTCTCTCCTTTGCGGGACTCCTACAACGACTCTAACAGTCTCTCCCCCGCGCAACTCTGGCTGCCTCTCCCCCACAAGACTCTGGAAACAACTCCAACCATCCGCGTGACTCCAACAACAACTTTGGCCCTTGCTCCCCTCACGACTCTTGCTCCCTCTGCAACTCTAGCGTCTGCTCCCTCCAATTCTGATCTGGTCGCCTCTCCTCTGCATTGTCGTCATTCGTCATTCGTCATTCGTCGCCCCCCCTTCGTTTGTTGTTTGTCGGTTTTTTTCATTTTTGATCTGATTGAGGGTGTATTTGGTCTTATAAAAGATTTATGACGACGTGGCATAACACTACTTCACGTAATTATTTTTTTAGTTGTATAAATGATCTAATATAAATTTTTGTAGCATATATATAAAGTTTTTTTAGGTAGATTTTTAAATCCTCGGTCTAATTTGGATTGATAAAATCCTTTTCTTTCTAATCCCGCTGTGTCATATAATCTCCGATCTCTATCCCTTGATAAACTCTGCCACTTAAACTCTCTTTTCTATATATATATATATGCCTTTATTATTAATATTAATATTAATATTAATAATATTATTATTTTTATTACTACTTCTACCATTCTTGTTGTTTTTACTTTTTTATTAAAAACAATCATTTACAATGGCATAAGGGACAGGTTCAAAGCTCTGTAGGTCCTATTTTGTCTTTTACTTTAACCATGTTCATAATATATATATATATATATATATATATGTATATCTTCACTTGTGTTTTTGGTGAATGTATCTTTGTAGGAGAAAGTAGTTTTTCTCAATTTTTGCACTTTTCAGATTCGTAACGCATTTGATTGTTAGCATCTAATGGTTGTTTATAGGATGTTTGGCATAATAGTAAGAACTATTAGTTAGAACTATTTTTCTGTAGTATATAAGAGCATTGCACTGTAGCGATTTTTTTTTTTAACTACAAAATATGAGAGCTTTACACTGTTCATAATCAAGATTGTGGTCCGGACTGACTTTGCCAAACAATTTAAAGTTAAATCAACTGGAAGCCTCAGTTAGAAAATTAGGAGATTGTTAGGAGAAGTTAACATTTTCTAAATAGTTATCTTCATTATTAGTTTAGAATGTATTTTTATTTATTTTCAAATCATGATATCTCTCGATCGAACAGGTTTTGATAGCCTTGGTAACTTATCTGATTTTATAATTCTAATTTATGGTTATATAGAACCCATTGGTAATACTCCTTCAAGTGAGTTTTCTTCTCCTTCTAATCTATAGATGTAGGAACATTAGCTAGCTACATTAAGTTTTTGTGTTCGCATCTTTCTTTTTCTTTTTTTTTTATTCTTTAATTTTTGATAGAGATTTCATAAATTAATCAACTTTAAAATTCTTTTACACATTAGTTTCAATTAACTTGATTTCAATCATGGAAATGTACGAGTAGAGGAAAAACATTGATAAGCCAAAATATGGAATGGAAGGAGAGATTGGTTCTATCTTCTTTTACCTAAGGTTGGCATTACGTTTGCTTGTTTGGTTTGCTTGGTTGGTGCATAGGTTTACGGACAATTAAATTAGACTAAATGTTAATACTTTATTTGGCAAAGAATTTTAAAAGACTAGACTGAATAAGCTTTTATCCAGTTAGTGCTTGAATCCTCTTGAAAAGGAATTAAGACTATCTTTAGCATAAGATTAAACATATTATTTGTATATTATAAAAAATTTTAAAGACCTATTTGCAAAAAAAGATTATAAAATTTGGGTTTAAACTACAATTTTTAAAAAATTAAGAGGTCAAAAATGTGGATTCAATCAAATTTAGATACTTTTAATAAGTTATATTTTTCCCCTTAAATTTTAAAAAAATTACAATTTGATTCCAGTTTTTCTAATTTTTGCAAAAAAGCTCCTATTCTAATAGCATAAAACCAAATAAGATTGGATTTGCTAAAATTTAAGCCTATCCTTTTCTAAACGTTCCATTTAATCCTTTAAGACAATCCTGTCTACTAATGTTGTCTTAAGTATTAACTAAACCGAATAAATTTTCTGAAATCTGTACTCCAAGTTCTTTCTCATGATCTAGTGACCCAGCTCCATCCCCTTAGGCAACTGCAATTTTTTTTGAAAGTTTTCAGTACCAAAAGTTGATGTGTGTAGGTTGGAGAGTCGTGTTGGTTTTGATTTTGTATGGCAACATAATATTGTCCGATATTCCTAAACCCGGAAAAGCTCAAATTATAAGATCTTTTTAACTCGATACCTATTAGCAAACTTGATTTGACTTGACTAAAAACAGTTAAAAGTTTCAACCTCTTCTGGACCCTCTCACATGGGCCATGGGCCCCTCACTCTAACTTTTGCACTCTTCTAAAAGCTACCTCTTTTTGGGAAATTTACGTCTCTATTCACTCTTCAAAAATATGCTTAAACCACAAACTTCATTTCAATCTCTCACATTAAGGAATAATTAACTCCCTCTTTCTCTCTGTAGCTGCGACATCCTTGTGTAACTAGAGCAAAAGAGATGAGAAAACAAACACAGAGAAGTCATCGCTTGGTCCTTGTTCCCTTGCCATATGAAGGCCACTTGAATCCAATGCTTCAATTGGGTAGAGTTCTTCACTCCAAAGGCTTCTCCATAACAATCGCTCACACCATTTACAACTCTCCAAATCCTCAGGACCACCCTGATTTCAGCTTCCTTCCCTTTCCGGATGGCTTATCCGATAGTGATCTCGCATCCGGGGATTTTATAGCTCATACACTGACGATTAACGACAATTGCAAAGAGACCTTTGAAAGAATAGTGGAACAACTGATTGAAGAAAAGAAGATGCAAGGTGAGATGATCAGCTGCATAATCTCCGACGAACATATGTCCTTCGCAGAAGCTGCGGCCAACAACCTGAAGCTTCAAAGCATAATTTTGCGCACCACTTGTGCTGCTACTTCTTTAGCTCGCCCTCGCCTTGTCAAGCTTAAGGAAGAAGGTCTTATTCCTTACCCTTTCAAAGGTATGTGCTATTATGTGAATCTGTCACCTGAGATATAAGTAGATGGACTTTAGAAAAAGAAAAGAAAACTGTAATTGTATTGTATTGTATTTATTTTTTTCCTTTTCTTTTGAAACTTGAAGCGGGAGATTTTAACTCGACAGCTTATGGTCAAGCCTGGTGAGAAATTAAAGCTAGAAAATGTTTACAAAGAAAAAAAAAAAGGTTGTATTTCACTATTTGAGAGAGTAATTAATTTTCTAATGCTAATATGATAAGTATTTTGCATGTACTAACTTGATTTCGACTGCGGAAAAATACTACTCCAGAGTTACAAAGGGACGAACTTCATCAAGTTTTATCTTTTTAGAACCAAGTAAGTGTCAGAAAGTTGTTGAATTTATATTGCAGGTCCTTTCTCACATGATCTAGTGCCCGGGCTTCATCACCTCAGGTTCAAAGATCTCCCCTTTCCCAGAACTCCCGATTTCAGAAAGTTTGAACGAATAGTAGCCAAGGCATACAACAAGAGGACGTCATCAGCCATCATATGGAACACCACGAATTGCCTTGAACAATCAACTCTAGATCAAATCCAGCAACAATCTCAAGTACCAAACTTCCCTATTGGTCCACTATATAAAACGGCCGCCACAGCCATATCTAGTAGCCTAAGGAAAGAGGACAGAAGCTGTATCTCGTGGCTTGACAAGCAACCCCATAACTCAGTCATTTATGTGAGCAGCTTGGGAAGCATAGCATCTATTAGTGAGAGAGAAGTATCCGAAATCGCTCTCGGACTAGCCAACTCCAAGCAGCCCTTCTTATGGGTGATTAGACCTGGTTCGATTGGGGGTTCGGATGGGATTGAGTTGTTGCCTAAAGGTTTCCAAGATGCTGTTGAGAATAAGGGATGCATTGTGAGATGGGCACCCCAAAGGGAAGTCTTGGCACATCCTGCTGTGGGAGGGTTTTGGAGCCATTGCGGTTGGAATTCAACTCTTGAGAGTATTGCTGAAGGAGTTCCAATGATATGCAAGCCATGTATTAGTGACCAAAGAGTAAATGCAAGGTATGTTAGCCACGTGTGGAGAATTGGGTTGGAATTGGAGGAGTTGAAGAGTGAGGAGATTGAGAGCGCCATAAGAACACTGATGTTGGATAACGAAGGGAAGGAGATGAGGAAAAGAGCCAAGGAATTGAAGGAAAAAATTGAAGTTTGTACAAGGGAAGGTGGTTCATCCTCTAATTCCTTGAATGAGCTTGTGAAATTCATCATGTTAATTTAATTGCATAAAATAGTTCATAAACATCTTTCCCCAGTTTGTTCTAGTGCGAAAGTGGAATTTATCTACCCTTCCAAATATATATATATATATATATATATATATCATTGTCATTGCTTTGGCTTCCCTAAAGAACTCTTTTTCTTCCCTTCTCTTTCTATTTGTCTTAAATGCTTTTACCACCAATTGAATCCGGAATGTTTATGAGAAAATGAATTTATTAATTTTGTCTTGCTTTCCAAGTTTTCTTTGAAGTCTTTTTCGTGTTTCTGTTTAACACGACAACAAAGGTGAAGGACACAATTTTACGACAACCGATGGTAAACAACAGCAATTTAAAAAGAATAACAACCATATAAAAAGATATGTATGAAAACGATATTCTTTCGTACAAGCGACGGTGGAACTGAAAGACGGGAACTTATATGTGAATGACAGCAATTTTAGAACGACAACTAAATGTTAACAACACCAATTAAACAAACGACAACAAGGGGTAACCAAAACTTTTTAATACACGTCAAAATGTAAGAGAACGACACCCTTTAATACAAATGACAGTAAAAGCTAAGACACAACAAGAAAATGCAAAAGACGCCAAATTAAATGTAAACCATACCAATTTTAGAAACGACTAGAATGTGAAAAACATTCACTAAAAACGACAACCCATGAGAAAATGACTTTCTTTTACAAAAACAAGGGAAACTAAACGACGATACCTGACTGTGAATGACGCCAATTAGACTGACAAATTATTAGATCAAAACGGCACCGATTTCAAAATAGACATCAACGCATAAACGACGACATTTACCATAAACGACAACATGTAAGGGAAGCAACGTCCTTTCACTTAGAGACGAGAATGAAAATGTAAACGAGACCAATGTAAAAAATTCCAAACAACAAGAATTAGGAATAGACAAAGGTATTAGTGACCAACTTCATTTGGCATAAAAGACAACTACTACCTCTGAATGTCAGGATTAAGAAAACGACAACAACTTTAAAGAACAATAACGTGTATCCACGCAACCACAACATCAGAATTCGACAGCGATTATGAAAGCAACAATAATTTCAGAAAGGGACAAAAGAAAACAATGAATACATGGAAGCGACGAGGAATAAAAAGATGACTAAAATGAAATGTAAATTGTAGAAACGACAATAATACTAAAAATGATCTCAAGTGGAGGAAGACAGATCTCTAAAGATTCCACTGCAGTGACCATGAACCCAAAATAATTTCCAAAAATTAACGTGTAGTTTTGGTTTATTCACCAATCTCTATCCCTTTAAACTAAAAAATTTAAAAAAAAAAAAAATCTGCCTCGTAGACTCTCTTTTCTATATACATATATATATTTTAACTTGATAGGTTCAAAGCTCTGTCGGTCGTATATGTGTGTGTATCTTAACTTGATATCAGAAAAACTTTAAATTTTCAGTCTTTTATGGACCCCCTCACAAGGTCCATACCTCTGCCTCTTGTCCTCTCTCTCATACCACATTTATTTTCCTTTCGGAGAAATTGATAATGTATACACTCTCACCAACTGCAATAAGAAATTAATTGGTGGATATTTTAGTGTATACACTTCTCACCTTAAGATTTCACCAACTGCAATAAGAAATTATCAATATGATTTTTTCTCATTTCAACTTCAGTTAAATGCACAAATTTATTTCTGAAAAATATCACTAAAGCTTTGACCTAAAATAAACATAAGATTTGTTCATTAAGTTGCACGGGAAAATCTTAAGAGACAAGATACATTATAATATATAGAAGATGATACTTGTTATTTAGAGGGCCTATCGCCATGATTCATATATTTTGTTTCTTATTATAACAATTGATAGATGTATAGGCCAAGTGGGAGAATGTTGAATAATTAATTGACCCACGTGGCACGTTTGAATTGAACGTAAATAACCGCAATCAACTGCAGCGGATGCGTGACGTCTTCACGACAAAATTGCCGTTAATCGTGTGATGGTTACGGTTTATAAATTGAATCCCGTTTTGGTTGGTCCCTGGGCATACAAACAATAAAAACTCATATATACCATCAAGGGAAAAGTTTGTCAGTGCTCGGAAAGTAATACAAAAACGCAGCATGATACATAGTCTATGCCGGGCCAAATTTGCTAAATACAATCAATGGCGGGAGGTATTTGAGGATCCAATTTGCTTTTGTTGCATTATGGTTTAAGTTTAAGTTGTGAATGATTGAAACAACTCACATGTGTGTGCGTGTGTGTGTATCTTAACTTGATATCAGAAAAACTTTAAATTTTCAGTCTTTTATGGACCCCCTCACATGGTCCATCCATCTACCTCTTGTCCTCTCTCTCATACCGTATTTATTTTCCTTTCGGAGAAATTGATAATGTATACACTTCTCACCAAACTGTTTTGAAACACTAACTTCATTTTCCAATAAAATATTGCCACAATAAATTACCCCAAACAACACTACCAATTACCCAACCATTTCTGCAACTATCTGTCATCTATGTGAGTGAACCACGGAGATGGGAGAACAAACACAGAGAACTCATCGCTTGGTACTCGTCC
>CAMOHE010022022.1:0-16797 GCA_946598075.1 Artocarpus hirsutus
AATCAGAACTTATAAAAAAAAAAAACACACACACACACACACAACAACAACAACAACAACAACAACAACAAGAACAATAAATTATCAAAAACTTTAAAAGAGAAAGCACCAATCTTCCCGCATAAACGCCAAATTAACTTCTCGTTAGTTGTTAGCATGCGCTCCAGTAAATCCATCTAAAACACTGCTTGGAAGGTATACTGACTTTTGAATCTATTCAAATCCAAATAAATGACTCACTTCGATCAAAGCCAATCCCAAAGTTTCAAGTTTATAGTGCATATTTTTAGCCATGATAAAAGAAGAAAACAGACGAAACAGTAGTGCCTCAAGATGACAATGAATTGACAAGACCCAAAAAAAAAAAAAAAAAAAAAAAAAAGAGGGAAAAATAAAAAATTGTTGACAATTGACGCTGCAGAACACGTTTGCGTGTAGATAGATTTGTTGCAAAACCAAACAAAAAGGAAAACTGGTTATGTTTTGGTTTATAGTGAATGGAAAGCTTGGCTAAAGTGTATGGAAAACCTAGCTATGTTTTCGTTCAAACTTTAAAAGTTCGAGGGTGTTTTAAATATTTATACCCTATGATATAAGTCTATTCAAAAAGAATATTATGCATTTTAGATTTCCTGATTTATACACCTGAAATCACAAATATGTATCAATCAACACATTATCTCCGTTAAACGTCACTTTTGAATTTTCATTGCAGAAATGACCAAGATATCTTTAAAAAGGAAATGGAAACTAGAAAATAAAAACGAAAATGGCATGGGTTTTGGGGTGGGGCTCTAGTAAGAGGATCTGTTTTGGGTTTTTTTTTAAATTTATTTTACTAAATTTTGGCCATTTTCGTGATAAAAATTGAGCTTTGATGGAGATGAGACATTATATATGTGTGCTTGCGCGTGTGTGTGCATGCATCAATTTATGATTCCAAGCATACAAATGACAACATAAAACGCATGATATACTTTCTGAATAAATCTATAATAGAAGGTATAATTATGTATCTATCAAGGAAAAAAAATGTAGTAGCAGAAAAAAGCTTCAATCAAGCTAATTAATAATGGCTCTATGAAAATGATACAAACAAAATATCTTTTTATCCATCAAACATTAACCTCTTTAGCAAAAAAAAAAAATAACGGGGCATTAACCCGTGGCATTTACAATCCTCGTCTCTGTTTGACAAAGCATTCCAGGTATTGTACGCAAACACAAGTGCAACAACATTAGAACACATAGTATATACTATATAAGTTTCAGTATAGAAGAAATATCGATATCTAAAATAAAACGATTAAATTATGGCTACGTCTACCCTTTCTAAGTATCAGTCTACATCTCAAAAAAAAAAAGAAAAAAAAAAAAAAAAGAGCATCAGCCTGCATGAATCTATGTTCACGAATCATATATGTCAAGCCATTGTGGGTGGACTACTTGGTCATTAATTTAATATCTATTAAACACACGCATGCCAATTCATTAACAGCGCATGATATGTTATATTTAACAAAAATCATATAACCCAGAACATTAATTTTTACTTATGAAAGTTATACCTTCAAAACTGGTGTAACAAGTACTTGGTATTTTTGCTTCCTAACCAGTTTATATCCACTATTACAATCTAGTTGTACAATTTAAAACAATCTGAGCTTACAAGGTATCTTGTTGACAAGAATTCGAGCTTTCTCAGCACGTTTCAGATTCTTATGTGCCCCTTTTCCTGCACTGTATCGATTTTCATCCTAAAAGAGAGAATGATATATTCATTAGTAGAAAACTTGGAAATGTTCACTTTTCTAAATGAGAGCAAGGTTGTTATATAGAATGTCAAGCATGAATTCATAAAAGCTCCAGATGCAATTTCTATCAGAGCAATCAGTCAATTTTGTCAATTTGGTCTGATAGTATCAATAACCACGAGAAGCAAAGGAAAACTGGCAAATTTAAAACCAACCATTTCAATTTCACAACATCATGCATGCATGTAAAATGTGAAATTAAAACGAATTCAATTAGCTACAAGAATCCCTACTTAAGATTCAAGTCCATCAAAAGGCTCTTTGATACGTTTTGTGTAATCATTTCCTCTCACACAACTTCTATTTATATCACCGTTTGGCTCCCCTAACCCACTCTTATTTATCTTTAAAATGAATAAGACGATCATTGACGGCTCACGCCACCAGTCACCAGTGCATCAAGATGTCTTCAAAGTACATTATCATATTAGGTTAAGTAACTATATCTTGGAACCTTACTCGCTTCCCTGTAAAAAATTTTCAAACTTAATTTTGTAGTATGTTAACCTTCATTTCTCCAACTTCTCAAAATCTTGTAAACTGTACAACAGGAAAGACTTTGCCCTTTATAATTTTAAAAAGAAAACTAAAAAGAAAATACAGGAAGCACTTTCATAGATCATACACAGCACCAAAGAAAAAACTAAATTAAATAGGATGAAATAGATAAAGGTTGAGAATGAAACATTGATAGTGACACATCAAAGCCTACATACTAATCAACTCAAAAAGCAGGGTGGGAATCTAGCATTGCATGCAATTAAGTTTTATGTACAGCGCAAAATCTTGACTCCAGATTCGTGCAATAAAAAGATAACAATGAAGAAATGTTCACCCTTTCATAGTCATCAAGCCACTTCTCCTCCTCAGATGCAAACTTCCATTTCTCTACTTTATCCAAGATATCCTTCCGGCTTAGAGCCTGATCTTTAGCTTTTACGATTTGGTCATCCATACTTGAAAGCAGATCAGATAAATCAACATTACCTGTGAAGGCATAATTAGAACAGTGGAAAGATTGCCCAGATCACCTTCCACTAATTCGTTGATTAAAACTAATTTACACAGGTCTTTGAACAAAACACAAATTTAGTAAAGAAACGAATTCAGAACCAAAATTTTATAACATCGAGTGTAAATGTAACAAGAAAATTAGAAAATGAAGACTGATTAATAGTTAGCCAGTCATATAATGTGCATATTACTTAAACAGACTTCACATACAATGTGTTCCTCAAAAAATTATGCCAAAAATGTTTCTTTTCAGAAATATACATCTCTCCTAACTTGTCAAAAGATTGATTTATGTGATAAAGATATTGTCACAGAGAAAACAAATAAGGTATAAATCACAAAGAGTCTGCATTTCCATTAAGGGAAGAAAGAAGCAAAAGAAAAGAGAGTTTATAATTATATTGGATAAATAATACGAGAATTAAAATCTTTAAAAACTATATATATTTAAGAAATCAAAAAAAGAACCTTATGCCAAAGAATAAATTAATAATTAACAAAAAAAAAACCCTTGGTATAATTACACACTTGAATTTGTTTATATTATCTGGTAAATGAAAAAACAAGACTAGGGAAAACCAGAATCAATGAGATCAGTGAGGATCTGTCGTGCAGAATCACTATCTACATCCATATGAACCCCTTTGTATATTTCTTCCAGCTCGTTTTGTCTCTTGAACACCAATTCCCTCAACTTGCTGCCTTTAAGAGCATTCAACCGCTCAACTTCAACTTCAGTCTAACAATTATATTATAAAGAAAACATGAAAATCCTAACATTAGCAGGCCAAGTATTACCACGACTTAAAGGCAACAGGAGAAACTAAATAAAATTAGCATTGATGTTACCTGCTCAATAACTTGCATGGAAAGACATCCTTGACTTGACACTTCATCGATGGAGGAAGAAATTAAGCCAGTAACATTGTCAAATCGTTTCCGCTCACTAATTGGGGTGTCCATGAGATTCCATAGCTCAATCAGCGTATTCCCATGGTCTTGCAGCTACAATATAACATAGGAATTAATTTTTTGAGAAAAATACGAAGAATAACCAACTAGAACAAGGTATTTAAATTACCGCTCAAATGGAGCTTAATACAAAAGGATTCAAGCCAGAATTATCTCAAACATATAACAGGAAAAATTCTCTTCAGCGTAGCAAAATAAAACAATCTATAGCTGATGAAACGAGACGGCTGTGTTGACCTTTAATGCAAGAAAACTAATACTTTACCATAAAAGGCCTAGGTTTTGATATATCCATAACATACTGAGCCCGAACAATTTATTTGATGGGAAATAATATCAGTAAGACAATATCTTCCAAGGGTAAGCAATTAACAAAGATTACTCACACACACACAAGCCAAGCAAGAACGTAAAAATGTTAAATGCATGTTCTAAGGTTTACAATGTGGTACATGGGGAGGAGTCAAAACTCAATATCAATTGACCTTTTTGAGTCTTTTCTGCTTCTGTTGCTTGAGTGAGTCAATCAACTCTGTTAATCTAGCTAGAGTATCGTTGCTGATACTCTTTGAGTTACCACAGGCAGAATTACTCAAGCTGGGATGAACTTCATGAACTACGTTTGAGAAATCAATTGACATGGTGACGGAGAGCTCATGGATGAAATCTAGATGGCTAGTAACTTTCTGCAAGCGCAGAGCCTGCATGAAATTAAGGACAACATGAGTACACCCACAAACTTAATTATAGAACAACAGGATCACAATTGACTTGAGGAACCTTCTCAGTCTGAAGCTCTTTAAGATGCAACTTAAGCTCTGCCAATCTCTTTGCCGTTAAATCATGCTCATTAACTTGTGGATCATCATAGTTCTTAGACTGACCATTACCAGCTATCTCTGAACATATAGACTCTATTTGTGACTGGATTTCTGAGAATTCTCCAACCCTTTGTTTCTTCCTCAACCTCAATTCCTCCAAAATGGGTTGAATTGCTGATATTTGGTCCTTGAGAGTGCCTTTCCCCTTCTCAAACTGTCAGCACAGAAAACAACAAACTCGATATATATACAAGATTAACCAATGACAGAAAAACATGGAAGGAAGGCAATGTTCATTCTTCTACTTCTGCAAAAATACAAACGAAATAAAAATTGCAGAAGGAACGAACTCGCGAAAACGAGGCATGTTCCCCTAGTGCCGAAACAATGTTGTTGATTTCAACCTCGGCTTCGACCAACGAATTATGCAAACTCGCTCTATACTTTCTAGTGTTTTCAACTTTCCTTCGGTAAATGTCAAGGCATTCCTGCTCAAGCTGTAGAAGCATCTTATCCCTCTCACCATCGCTCTCGCCAATTTCATCCCAAATTTTCTACAAGAACAAAACAGAAGATCAACACCAAGAAGTTCAAGACAGATATTTCATTTCCACAATTCCACTGATTAGAATTGCAAGTGGAAACCATTTCCTAAATAGCAAAGAACAAACTTTCACTTTCTTGTTGCAAAAAGAGCAGGAATTCAACCAGTGAATTCCAAGAAAAAAATAGAAATCCCTGAACTGAATACGGTAAAATTGAATTTAGCGTTGCAAGTGAGAGAGAAATAGAGACAGTGCATGTCAAAAACCTTAACTTTCATCCCAAATTTTCTACAAGAACAATCCAGTAGATCAGCACCAAGAAATTCATGACAGATATTTTCATTTCCACAATTCCACTGATTAAAATTGCAAGTAGAAACCATTGCCTAAATAGCCAAAAAAAAAAATCAATTTCCAGTTGCAAAAAAGAAGAGCTTGAAATTAATATTAAAAGTGAGAAAAAAAAAGAGACGGTGCACGTCAAAAACCTGAAATTTCATCCCAAATTTAAGTATACAAACAGAAGTGCATCAGATTAAATCAAATAACTTCAACATTGAATTTTAAACTATACTAGACGCTGAGAACTTCAAGGAAAAAAAAAAAGACCATTGCGAAAACAACAAGGCAACCGCCAAGAAGATCGAAGAACCGCCACTCATTTCCGGAACAGATGCAATCAAACTCCAAGTTAACATCAGAATTAGAGTCAAGAGAGACACCTGTAATTCGCGGAGGAGAGAAGCGCAGGTGGTGCGAGACGGAGAAACCGACGGAGGCATTGTCGTCATTGTCCCTCAACGATTAGCAGAAAGAGGAGAAGAAAAAGGGAAAACCCTAGAAGACGAGAGAGAGCAATGCGAGAGCGTTACGAGCGTTTTCTCGGGAAAATCAGAAACGTACAAAAGATTGGGTTTTGGGGGGTTTTTAATATTTTTTTAACATTACTGATTACTGATTTTTCGAAAGGGGAATTGGAGATGATCCCCAGAGGTTAATGCGACTTATTACACGCTGAATTGAGATTCTCCCTTTTCGAAATTGTCGGTTTCGGATTTTGAGTTGCTTTTGGCGCCAAACCTCGTGGTTTTGTTTTTGTTTTTGTTTTTGTCTTTTAATCTCCTTTTCTTTCTCCTGAACTCGAGCTTTTTTCTTTGAATCAAAAATCCAGTGTCGTTCTTTACATTCCAAAAAAAGGAAATCCAGTGCCGTTCCCCTTTTTCTTTTTAAAAACTAGATAAATAAAAACAAGGTCGTTCTCTCTTTCTTTTATCTTAATAATTAGGCCTCTAAACTTTTTAACTTTGAAACAATTTGATCGTCAAATTATTTTAATATAGGCAAAAATAATCTCTAAATTAATTTTTAATAACAACATCAGTCTTTTTTGTTAATCTCTGTTAAAATTTCATGTGACTATCTCTTTAAGGATGACTACAAAACTAACCCCGTCAAACTTCATAAAAATATAATAATAAGATTATGGTTTAAATTCTAAAGAATTTGAGTAGAAAATACTGTAGCAAAATGATTCGAACCGTGATTCAAACAGTGAAACAAACCGCAGTTACTTATTTGCTTCCATCTTCACAATTCAACTTTTTATCTAAGCATAAACCCTAACCTCCAAGTCAAATCCCTAAGAAAAGAGAAAGAACCACTCACCAAATCTGCACCACTCCAGCAACACCCTCCACAAGGCCTCCCACCTTAGCAACAATATAATGACCTGACTTTTCAAGCCGTTAATTAGTTTCTTTAAACTTATTCCAAAAATTTTTTAAAAGCGCTAATATCAAAGAATTTTTTTTCACATACGCATTAAACTTTTAAAATATCTTATTTTATTTTATTTTTTTTGTTAAAGACATTTAAAAGACTATATAAAATCACTTTTTTAAAACTTTAATATAAATATATATAAGTATATTCTTGAATTTTACAGTTAACATAATGCGTAATAAAATTCAAAATCACATTAATATAAAATTATGCACAATGCATTGACTCGAAAAATATCTTCTTTAATTGTTGGGCTTTTAAAAATGTACTTTGCGTAAACAATTATACACTGCATATTCGTCAAAACTAAATCTTATAAAATAAGTTCGATTATTATAGTAATATATTATGCATGCTTAAGACTAAAATACATTGAAATTATTTTAAACATCACTTATTTCATAAGCTTAGACTTAAGGATCTACATTTAATTATAGCTTGACTTACTTGATACTGACTTCTTGTAGGCTAATATCTTGAAGCATACTATAAATAACATTCTTAATGCGGAAATAATATTGTGTACTGATATCCAATACCCTTACCTCCAACACCTTCATATCTGCTCTGCTTGTCCATCAATCCGGCTAAAGTGCAAGTTTCTTACCCGATTTGCTTATAACACAAACAAACTTGAGTGAGTTGCCGCTCGATAAGTACAAACACTTTAACTCACAAAACATTTCCATCTATTCGAATATGCATGAACCGTTAATGAACTATTTGGTTATGCTTTTACTTTTTCTTTTTCTTTTTCTTTTTCTTTTACTACTTTCTATGGCCCCGTGTGCATACCAAATGTGCATGATCATCAAAAGATTAGGGTTTGTAAAGTACTCAACGACACCGAGATCTGAAGCTTAAACTTAACTTAATCATCTCCACAAATCGAGAGGTTGGTACAACATATCCTAACTTACTTGGGCTCTTATTAGCCTCTTATTAGCCTCATGTCTCTATTCCACTAGTACGATAATATGGACATAATTCATGAAGCATGTACAATGAAATAGAGACAAATTGTGACTACAAACATCCATCATATTACGATCACAATATAGCGATCAAATCATAGACACAACAAATATTTATAAATATGCTAACATAATATTTTTTTTAAATATTGTCCCATGTTGTAGATGAGGTTTATATTTACTTGGATTTCAAGTTATATGATTCTAGTTATATCTTGTCAGTCCTACAGTCCAAGAAGCATCTTTGAGAATGCTCCAAGAGGGATTATGGATGGCTAGGAATAATTCTTGGAGATTGCCAAAAAGCTAAACAGATTATTTGGGACTCTATTCTTTTAATTTGCCTTGCCTCAATTTGCTTGTAGTCGATACCAGACAATTTCTAATAAAGTGGAATTAGCTCAAGTAGAGAGCACCATTGAACTCCGAACATCGAAACAAGTCTGGAATTGGTCACAAGTCGCGAGTTTCCAAATGGAGGTTAGAAGCACAAAACCTAAGACTCGCCTGGGTCCAGCCACCCACTATGGTGCATGCAACAGCTTTGGTGACTAAGTGACAATAAAACTTTAGTTCATGACCTTCTTTGACCTCTTAAGTTCAGTTGTGTAGTCAATTTCACCAAGCTTAAGCCCCAATCTATACAAGTCAAGACACCAATGATGGCGGATATGGAAGCTTTCTAATTATTGCTCTTCATCCATGGAATCTTGAAATTAAGCAAGGGCATTTTCTTGTCATGTCCCTCTGATTCTTTTCCCTTTGGTGGTGTAACTCAACATTGTCAAAATAGGTGGGATAAAAAGGACTCACAGCTCATGACTATAACAGCTTGGATCTCTATCAATCGGAGGTGGAATGGTGAATTTATGGACTCCTTTGAGTGTAAAGGAAACATTAACTTGCCTTAACTTCTCTAGAAACATCGAGATCAAGCTCTCACACTATGACTCGTTGTGCCATATTGGGCTTTATGGCATCTGTTGGCGATTTCGTGCAATTAGCTTGGGGTTTTGAAATTTGGACCCCTTTTAATGTTTTGGAAAGAGCGGTGTCAACTACCTCCTCTAGGGAGGCACCGGTCAGGTTCGCATGGTGGCACACAGAAGCATTCCAGCGAATGTCATGGTGGAGTAAGACATGGATCAAGTTCGTCTCAGGCAAATTCCAACGAACTCGTCATAATGGTCGTGTAGAAACAAGAATCATGTCGATAGGATGTTGGACGGCAAAGATATCATGACAAGACAAAATGGGTAATGGAATTCTCTAGCGATTGCAACTAGCTCTGGTCAAGTTGGCACTAGCACAACACGTCATTGAGCTCACTTATTGAGAGCTTTCCAACAACATCAGCTGTGTCAAAAATAGATATCCAAATCTTGGCCAAAGTTTTGGTTGGATGTGGAGAAAAAGATGGAAAAGAGAGAAAAGAGATATGGTCCTTTTTTTTTGTTGATGGAGAGCTGCAACTTTCTCCCACCTTAGCATTTATGGACACTATTTGTATATCCTCAAAGACTCTTCTGTATCATTCTTGGTTTGATCATTTTTTTTATCCCTACACTTTATAATTTCTGCATACATACTGATATTTCTAAAACTGTAACATTCTTGGCCTTTCTAAAAATAAATAAACAAATAATAACTTTTTCATTGCATTTTTGCCTCATTAACTTCTCGACGCTATCATTCAATCATTTTTATGAATTTATCTGTGCTTTTTGGATGTCATGATTTTATCTAAAATTACTAAACTCTAACATTTTAGCCCTCAAAATCGATGCTCAACTATTCTACAATTAGATTTTCATTTTCTAAGAGTTGTGAACTGCACTTAAGGGGTTTGATCAAATCTTAAAATTCAATCTTCCATGCTTATAAATATTATTCTTAATCAAGATGATCTATAGTCAATTATAGAATTTGAAATGCTAAACTAATAGCTAAAGCTTGTATCCCTCGTTTTATTCATTATATATTCATACTTACTATAAGACATACTCAGAATTTATTCATCACATTACCATCAATATATTTAAATTAAGTACTACATAAATCATGATATCAAAATATATATATATATATATATGTATATAAGTTAGATCAAGTCCTCTATCTGTTGGTTTCTAATCGAGGCAAAAAAAAGAACTCTTTGGATAATCAACAATCAAATTTTTATGGCAGTCGATTTTTGGTTTGGAACTGATTTTTTTAGTCTTTCAATCGGTTCGGCAATTGGTTTTGGTTTTTTGCTTAGTTTGAACAGCTATTAGAAACTTTAACGAAAATTGAAAATATTAGCAGTTAGTGTATTTTTGTTTTAACTTCATTTTATCTATCTTATATTAGCTAAATAATATATTTTTATAATCTAGTATGATTAAATTTTTATAGATTAACATGTCATGGTACTGAAGTTGCTTGAATCACAATGAAATTCTAATGACATTTAAGTCTTGTAGGACTTTCTTTTGGTATTGATATTTCTATCTAATATGTATATTGTTTTTGTTGGGATTGATGCTTTCATGGCATGGTATAAATTCCATTTAGACATTATGAGATTTCAAGTATAACATAATTAATATCTTAAATTCTATTTATTCTCCTTATGTACACTTTAATGTGTATATATATGTATACAAATATTATAAAGGTTCTAATACTTATAAAAGTCCATAATCATGTATATGAAATGTTCCTAATACAGAGGATATGATTATGCTATACTTAGTACAAATTTGGGTTTACAATCAATAGATAAAGTTGACACTCTATCTTGCTAAAATTTGTGATGTTTATTCCAAACTTAGTGGAATAATCTTAGCCGGATTAGAGTAATGTGATGATTACTGGATAGAGGTATCAATGTGTTTATAATACATTAAACCTGGACTGAGGTAGAATTTATTTTCTTATTTAATTTCAAAACAAAAAATTAGAACTCTATCATTACTAATCATTCTGTGAATCTTATCTTAATCATGAAGTGATTAGTGAACTCACATCTATTTGTTATGTCTTTTGATTGTCAATGAGAGAGATCTATAAATCTACGATCAAAAGCTCAACATAATAGAGCCATAGCATTATAAACAGCTGGGAGCACTTGTCATAGATATGGAATCTATATCTCCTACTTGATAGAATGATAAGATAAGATTCTTAAGAATATTAATTCAAGAAAACTGGGATGTAAAAACCTCATTGTCTAATACGGGATATTAAACATCAGCTAAAATCTTCGTTTATAATCTATTCATAAAAAAAGTCATCCATTAGAGTATTGGAGCTTAAATTATATATGTCCATTAGGTCCCCTTGCTAGCTCCATAACATTCTTTTGAATGAGCCAATGGATTATTTTTTTAATCAATAAGGGCTAAATTGGAAATTCATATATGTATACCACCTGCATTGTGTGTGGCGCCAATTTCTATACTTTGGGAGGGCATTTTCATGTTTTGATAATTTAATTTTGTCACATGATTTTCTTGTGATTTGTTTGTTATCAAAATGTAAAAAAATATCTAGTTCAAAAATAATTATTTATTTTATCAAATATCGTAAATAAATAACTTCTCAGTTTGAATCACAATCGAATCTCGGACATTTATTGGATGGATACATGATTACACTAATAGAGGTAGTTGTGACACGTGTCTTCCTCCTATTGGAAGGATGACAAAATAATGCCCAACAACCCTAGTGATGGGCGCAATTTTCAAGTAGAAACCTAGTAGGATTCCGCTTCTATCTCATAGCATCAGTGTATATATAAATAGACCTCATATGCTCTATTTTTGTAGACTTTTCTCTAGCCTCCATATAGAGTTTTAATTGCTCTCTCCTTTAGAGCTTTTAAGAACCTTTACTAAAAAAGTTGGAAGGAGAAACATAAAAGAGATTTTTCAAGAAGTATCACCGGTGCCCACACACCAATTAACTCAGATAGAGGAGAATAGCAAGGAAGACTTGAAGAATTTGGAACGTTGATCATCTTGAGCTTTTGCCTCCATAAGTTTGAATTTTATTTAGTTATGGTATATAGCATTATAAGAAGAATCTTAAAAGTTTAAGAAAAATTTTAGAACTCTATTCCAATGCATTTTCGTATTTTTCATTGAAATTTTTCCCAACAAACCAACAATTTTGTTGTACAAAACTTGTATATTTATTTATTTTTCTCAATGTTTATCATATCCTAAAATATTATAAATAAACATTAAGTTTTAGAATAAATATTCATAATTTCTATATTTCTTTTTCGATATTCCTACTGATATTAATATTTTTTGCAAAGTTTCATTGAATATATAGTACCAATATTGTGATCCTTATTGTGACCCATAGTTATGGAATGTCAGCATGTTTTGCGACCTCAATGGTTGAGGTAAGCTGTGGTCACCACTTCAAGGTTTGTTCCTTAGGACCCTTTAGGTCCTCAAACCACCCCACAATGGATAGCTTTCATAAGATAAATCATTAAAAAACAAAATAAAACAAAAAATGCTTATTTTTATAATTTTTTTAATATCTATCATTTTTTTAATTTTTGTCTTTTCAATATAAATTAATTTTACAAAATTATATTAATTAGAAAAAATATTTGTGTCTTTTTATACTATAAATTTTACTATTTCTAACAACAAAAGAGTTTTTTATTTCATTATACAAATTGAGAGATGCTTTTGTCTTTTTTACAAAATGTAGAAACCTTGATTTGCTGAAAAATAGAAGGGATACTTTTTTAGTTAAAGATGCAAGGTTTGGTCTGCCCAACCCATTCTCTTTAGGTTCATGTAGGTTGTGGGTCGAGCAAGCCAAGCCCATCATTTTGAGGGGCTTGATCGGACCAGGCCATGTAAGATAACTATTTGGCCTAGCCCGCAGGACAAACTATTTTTTCCGTGGGCTGTCTAAGCCATAGCGATGGGCCAGTGAGGCATGATAACCCATCATGGCTGTTGGGCATATGCTCGGTGCCCCTCCTGAAGAACACTCCTTGGCTGTCCAGACACCCTGCTCGGATATAGCCATTTTTCACATACATTTACTACTCCCCTCTAATCAACACTTCCTCCCGAGGTGCTTCCCAAGGTCTTCGTTGGTCGGCATGCAAGATGTTGCCTTCTCAGGAGGAACATATGCTCGGGACGGACTAATATGACCTACAACCAGGCAACAACTCATGTCCAAAAGTTGACACATGGCCTCATCTCAACCCTTAAATGAAGGGCTGGCCCTCTTTCAAGACCGTGACACTTGTAACCAACTATTAACACCACCTAATGGGACACACAGGTAACACCCGATGCAAGTAGTGGCATATAAATAGAGAGCATTTACTTCACCTAAAAGGTAACGTGGACTTTCTCACCTACCCCTACTCTCGATCTCGACTGGACAGGTACCTGATTTGAGCGTCGGAGAGCCTTTGCCTAGCACCATACTAGTACCCCTTTATCTCTAAGGCATCCCTTCTTCTTATTGTATGTTTACCTTGGGAACCTAAGATGAGCAGGGCAAGCGGTCCGACCATTGTGTACAGTCGTGCGTGGCATTGATCACTAGCAGAACAAGTAGAGCATCAATAGTTTAGCGCTAGAAAGAGGGCATTGCGCCTTTCTAGATTATTAACATCCTCTTTTGGCATGGCTATAAGAGGGAATACATGAGATGAGGCTCTCCGACAAGAAGGGTCAGGAAACGCCTAGAACCGAAACCAAACTAGAACTTACGGTAGGCCTCGCACAGCAAGGTCTCGATCAAGTGGCTAGGGCAGCGAAGGCAGAGCAGCCCCAGCCGTAAAGGACATAATTTGAGAATTTACTACCATAGTGTGCCTTCTCACACAACAGATGGCACAACAATAAGCACAACAACCACCCCCTTCTCTCCTTTTGTCAGCCCATGAAGACCAGGCAGGTGGTCAAGTAGGGTCGAGGGACGACTCTCACAATGAGGGAGATTCCAAGCAAGTCAAAGCCCTGTCCTTAAAAAGTGACTCTCGAAGCAACTGACTAGTTAGAGAAGGTCGGCTCGGGCCACGACATGGCCATGACCGCTCCCTACAAGGTTCCCAAGCCTTAGTCTTTGATAGGTCAGGGATTGGGGGCTTGCCTTGCCTAAGACCGACCAGAGGCTAAAGACAATGACAGGATTGAGGGTGGCGCCTTGTATAGGGTGTAGCTGGCCAAAGATACCAACAGCTAGCCACTATAGGATCTATAGCAACAGATTGATCAAATAAGGAAAGCCGCTATGGGGTAGACAAGAGTAGCATGCCTGACCCACCCTTCACTAATGCCTTCATGAGGACCTCCATGCTAATCAAATTCAAGGTGCCTTCAATTAAGGCCCATGACGGAACAATAGACGCTAACAAGCACCTTGAGCTCTATAGGGGCCACATGATGCTGTAAAATGCCAACGATGTAGCTATGTATAAGGCATTCTCGTTGACCTTGACCAACCATGCTTGATAGTAGTTCGGTGTATAAAGCCTAACACAATCAGCTTTTTCAAGCAGCTGTTTGACACGTTCTCAACAACCTTTGCCGTATTCAAAATGAGAAGGAAGGAGGTCACCTATCTCTATGCTGTAAAGCAAGGAAACGGGATATGCAAGATTACATCAATCGTTTCACCTGGGTAGCACTAAAGTTGAGGCACATTGAAGATGAAACCTTCAAGCATGCTTTCAACAAAGGGTTAAGAGATAAGGGCCTGCTCTAGTTGCTCACCTTAGAGCAGCCAGGCACCTTCTCCTAAATGCTTACGTATGCCCAAAGGCATGCAAATGTAACAAGCCACATAAAGAGACACCGTGAAGGAGAGGGAAGCAACAAGAAGGGCAAAAAGAACAAATATCGACCCGAGAGGGGGAGACTGACTAAAGTAAGAATTCCAAAACCAACAAATCAAAAGTTTCAACTATTGGAAAATAGTACATAGTGGAATTTTAAAATTTTTAAATCAAAGTATTTTCCAAAACACAAGCTTGACATGCTGAATACATAAATTTCTTACTAACCTCTTTTGTATACCGAAGTGGGCTCGAATCCGTGCAGAAAAGAACGTTCCAGAAGTGCCTCAACTAATTGGTCTTCTTTGCTATTGTCTATCCACGATCGAAGTGTGAGTGGTCACATGTTGTACAGCTCTTCCTCTGATGACTCTCCTTCCAACCACTTAAGAAGACCTAGAGCTAAGGTTCTTGATGTTGAATAATAGCTCTCAGGGAGTTTCAAAGTTTCTCAAACTAGAGTACTTACTCTATGTTTCTCAATTGATCTAAATAACTAATAAACTCACCCCTTATTTATAGTAGTCGAATCTAAGGTCAAGCCTTATCAGATAAAGCCTCAAAATCTGAATTTGGATCAACTTTTGATGAAAATCGCGTTTGAAACGAGAAAATAGATTATCACACAATTGGCAGGATGAACTTTCCCCTATTTACAGTGGCCAAATCTGGGGTCAACCCTTATCAAATAAAGCGTCAAAATCCAAATCTTGATCAACTTCTGATAAAAATTGCATCTGAAACACGTAAACAAATTATCACACGATTGGTAAGCTGAACTTTCCCATCGACCTGCCAAACTTACTCCATTGGCCTACCAAACTTACTCCATCGGTAGGCCGAACTAATATATCGGCCTACCAAACTTGCGATAATTTGATCCCTGAGAATGTCTTATTTTGCACTCGAGAATCTTAGATAGAGCCTCAATTTTAATTCAAATAACCGAATAGTGAAGTTATCTAATTCAAACAACCATATCTAGATAATCCCATAGAAAGTAAAATATTATCCAAATAATTCAATATGTTTATCTTGAATTAATTCATTAAAATTAATTCAACTAATAAACTAATATGAATCATTACATCTGATCTTATCGAATTTCAGCCAATCTAATAATTTAACATAAGTCACTAATATGTAGGGAAAACATGCTGTATCGTTACAGAATTTATTACGAGCTAGCAGAAAGGACCCAAGGGACTTATACAGTTCAAGCTCTTATAATTATAAATTATAATATCCTAGATATATATTTTATAATTATCAACTATAACGCTAGTGAACTAAAAGCTTAGAGCTGTACTCTCAAACTATATAAAACTTCAAAGCTTTAAGTAAGCTAACCATCCATGACATATATAATGTGTCACATCCCCATAAGATATTCATAATCGGCTTAAGGATAAATTTTGTTTTACCTTCTTGATTATTTTTATCTTATGTTCCATTATTGCGATTAAAATACTTATTATCCATAGATAGTATACCATTTGGTTGCACCTTTGTATCCAAATGGTAAGCGCTCTAGTCTTCTAATTACAGGATAACGCATATAAGAGAATGTCAAGAGCCATAGATTGCATATCTATGAATTACGAGTCTACGTCAATCCAAAGTCATGCCTCCAATGCACTAGTATGCATACCATCATTAAGTCAGAATGTCACCCTTTGGTACATCAAATGACATAAGTCAACATCACAGGCCCATTAATCATTTCAGGATTAAGACACAGCACATATGATTGTCTAAAGTAAATTGATTTGCACAAAAAAAATTGTTAAGCAAATCCATTCAACTTTTATGTCCCTAATACATCGTCACTTATGACAATGCACCAATGTTTCAACTCGTGGAGTCCTACTTCGTGTTGGAAAAATAATACGCAGCGGAATTTTAAAAATTTTAAATCAAAGTGTTTTTCAAAACACAAGTTTGACATGCTATATGTATAAATTAACCTGATCTTACTGACCTTGTATGCGCCAAAAAGCTCCCGATTCTGTGTAGAAAAGTAACGTTCCAAAAGAGCCTCAACCAACTGGTCTTCTTTGCTAT
>CAMOHE010022027.1:0-13571 GCA_946598075.1 Artocarpus hirsutus
TTTTTTCTCAAAACCAAACCCTAGAAAGACATATCTCTCTCTATTCATCTGCGTCCTCCTCTACGTCCTGAAGAATCTCAACTTCTACAAGCTCGCCTGCTTTGTCCACCCAAGCCAGATAACTTGTGCTCAAGTCCAAGGATGGGCGTGGAAAGCACACCTTCATCGGATTAAGTGATCGCTTAAAGGAATGAGTCATTCAATTTCAAAGACACCAAATATGAAGGCCTCGTCCCTAGTGTGAGGGCGAAGTCCAAAAGCGCCAAAGCAAAAGGCCTCCTCCCTGCTGCAATGGTGAAGTCTACAATCAAATTTTTAGAGATAAATTTATTTTTGTTTCAAAATGTTCTATTTTAGAGACAAACAATTGGTATTGTCTCTAAATATGTATTTGTGGTTCTGTATACAAAACCTTTTTGCGACAAAAATAAAATTAATTGGTCTCTGTATAATATCATTAGAGACCAAAACTTTATTTAATTGAGAGAAAAAAAAAAGTGCCTCTCATAATATATTTTAAGTGCACGCCAGACAGCACCCAAAAGACAATAGCTCAAGGGACACCAAACATCATCAAATAATATAGGGTGGTAATTAAAGTCATTCAATGATCAAAGATTGGATTATATTAATTAGCAACACTCAAGAGATAAAGAGTTTCGCATTGTAATAAAGGAGAAAATATAACTATCTATTAAATAGGAGAATTAAACCCTTACTCTTAATATACTACAAAATTCACTCAAATTGAGAGAGAATTGAAAACACATTTACAATACTTTAGTGCGAGAAAATAATAGATATGAATGACAAAAAAAATACACAAACTCCAATGGACAATGTGATGACTGAGAGTGGAATTCGACCATTGTCTTTTCTTATTATCATCCCCTCAATTAATGGGTAATTTATAACCAAAATATATAATGAGATAAAGACTTGAATAAACATCTTGTTTAAATCTTCATTAATGAAGATGATCCTAGCAATCCCCACAAGAAAGGAGACCATGTTCAAGACGATTAGGGTAACCATCGGAGCAAGAAACATAGTGGATGTACGAAAATCAAATAGGCCTTTTTGATATAGATTTTCTCGTTCATCATTTTCTACTTTGTTAGTGGTATTGAATTTGGCTTCCCTTATACCAATCTTGTTCAGAAGTGAATCTAAACCTCCATAGAAGTGAGCAATTTTTGTCATCATCCATATCCTTTGCTCATATATCCATGTCTGGAAGGACCCTCCTGTTGTGAGCACCTCGTATAAATGCTGAGATAAGGCCGAGAGGAAAATAAAAGAAACCACGGCAAAAGATGTACTCAAATCCTGCACCCCCAATAGTACCATATCTACGTCAGGAAATTTTGTACAAAAGATGAAATTAAAGGAAAATTTTGGGGCATTTGTGAAAGTAAATTTTTTCTCCTTTGGTAATTGACTTTCTCAAGTTTTTCTGATGCATTAATTTTAATTTTTTTTGTCTTTCTTTGCATATTAGTTTATTAAGACCTTGTTTTCTTTTCTTTTCTTTTCAATAAAGGTTTGTGATTGCTAAAAAAAAGGTGCAAGGTGACTTCCACTGGTCTATAAAATACATGCACGTAAGCATAGACTTACCATACTAAATTATATATTTTTATTTAAGTAATTTTTCCTTTAATTTTTTCTTAAGAAATTTTTTGCTTATCCAAAAAATGTACATATACGTAGAATTGTATATGAGTGACCTAAAGAAATATACATAAGTAACACAATCAGTGTTCTACAAGTAAGTTTTGGACATATATATATACATATATATATATATAGATATAGATATAATTACCTCGGGGTATATAGGAATACCAAAAAATAGGCAGAGCTGAGGAACGATGGCAAAACCCAACAAGGTGGAGGAAGAAATGGGCCACAATGCAAGTTGTGCATAACACATCCTTTGAAGAATAGGCATGTGAAGGGGACCATATATTAGAGGGCAATACTTTGAGAAAAAAACACCAAACGAACCAGAACTCCAACGTCTGACATGAATCAGATAGTCATTCAAGTTGGTGGTGCCACAACCAAGGAATTGTGGCCTTGGTGGATCACAGTACACGGAAGTCCAACCTTTGCAGTGTAATGTAAATGCTGTTAAGTAATCTTCAGCCACTGAACCGTATAGAAATCCCACCTGCCACCTCATTATAAAATTATAAGTTCAATTAACCATGCCTAAATTTTGGGTCATTTCAAGTTTGCTCACCCCAAACTTTCAAAATCCCTACTTTGTCCTTGAATTTTGATAGGAGATTAAGAGAAATGTCATATTTTTAAAACTTTTTGAAATAAATATCAGGTTTTGAATACATTTGTAGTAAATATCATATTTAGAATGTAAACAAGTTATTTACTATGAAATTTAAAAATATTTACATTATAAACAATGAGGTAAATGCATTACATGCATCATAAATCCATTTATTGTATAAATAAGAATTATTTATACTACAAACAAAGGGTAGGTAAATTATTTATATCATAAATTTGATATTTATTACAAATATTTTCAAAACTTGACATTTACCACAATTAGTTTTAGAAAAGTAGCATTTCCTACAATTTTTTATGTAGTTTTACTTAAACCCTTTCTATTGTAATTTTTATTAAAATAAGACTTAAAAAGGGGGGTTCAAGAACAAAAATTCTAAGAGATGCTTAAACGGGGTATTTAATTGAAAATTTCAAAAGACAGAATGAGAGTTTTTAAAGTTCAAAAGATACACTAACAACTATAATTTATAATAAATTTTGGAAAATCAAATGCAAGAAATAAAGCTTCAATTCGTCAAGTATACATATTGTACTTGCCTCTTGCCCCCATTTTGTGCCAATTTCATAAGTAGAAGAAGCTAATAGTTCCACCTCTTCCATCAGTAATGTTGCATCCCTACCTTTAATCATGTTTGGCTTGTAGTTTTCGATGTGAAGTGTCTTGACGAACTCATTGGATGGACCAAAAGCATGCCTAAGTTTCATCGGATCTGCATCCAATTGTACGGTCAGACTTCGATCTGCTAACAAAAGGTTTATCATATGCATGTAGAAAAATGTATGTCATATCTAGTGCAGGAAAAATGTTTAGTTGCATCATCTTTTAAGTACCATAACAAACAAAAGATGGACCTTATTTGTAGGTCCTATGCTATGAGACTTACTCTTTATTAATAACGGTGTTTAACTATGCATATGAAATATCATGTAGAGAATAGGACAAAAATTTTGAAATATGAATAGAATGTAGTGCGTTTAAACACTAATAATGATCGATCGGTCCCAATAAATTTTGAATTAAATTCCTCCTCTATGTGTGTGTAATGTAAACGTTTACCTTCTTTAATAATGTCATTTCCATTTAGTGACAATCTTTTTATAAAAAAGCCAGTACCACATAAGAGAGGTCCCCTTTGCCCATCTACACCTCGCCATTGCACCTAATTCAACACAAAAATCTTCCAACTTAAAAAACGGGGTTTGAAATATAATCAAGGTTGTAAAATGTACGAGGAAAAAATTTATACCACATGAACAAAATTATTGGGTGAAACTGAGATTTCACAAAATTTTTACAGCATTTTAAAAATAATTATAATATAAATACATAGAAATATTTTTTACAATGTAAGGTAATTTATTCAAAAACTATACTTTTAGTTTTTTATCTCATCAAATATATACCTTCAGATTAAATTTAATGCACAAATCTATACCTTATTTCGGCTAATAACTTATTCTTACATTAAAATGACAAAATTATCCTTAAATAAAGAACAAAAAAAAACTAATACTTTCAAAAAAACAAGAAAAAATCAAAAACAAAAGCACACAAAAATTTTGTTTTTGAAGGTGCTCTATATATTTTTAAGTTCAAAACTCTTAGTTCAAAGTGTTTTTAAATTTTTAACGTTCTTTTATTTATCTATTTGAGAGTATTTTTAGTAATTTTTAGTTTAAAATTGAAAGTTGATTAAGAAAATATATAAATTTGTATATTAAATCTAATTTAAAGATATGTACTTAATGGGATCAAAAAAATGAATGTATAGTGGTTAAATAAACCTAAAATACAAGATATAAAAAGATAAATACTCTTTCTTTAAGTCTCAAATTAGGTCTTGGTAGATATAGTATAATTGGTATTATATATGCCTATTTTGTACTAAATATGTTTACGTACCTTAAATATTGATCTATACTGACTGTCATAGATGTCGTTTTTACTGATGTTGCGAAATCTTTGAGGAAATTGAACAAAAGAAAGAGAGTGTGATATTTTGGGATCAAGATGGAAACACATTGCGTTCCGAGCAACAATTGGGTCATTGCAATTCATGTCACAGTCTAGCATTAGAATGTAAGGAGAGTTGCTTAGCACTCCAGAGACCCGTTGCTGCAAATATATATATATGTGTGTGTGTGTGCAAGAAAAAATGTCATTTTAGTCAATATCAGCGTGTAAAAACAAAAAGTAGCAGTAGTAATAATAATAATAATAATAATAAAAGAACTGGTTAATAATATGTGTAGGAGACATACAAGGACATTAAGGGCTCCGGCCTTGAAATTGTGAAAATGAGAAGGCCTTTTTTCTCGAGAAACATAAACAAGTAGAGGTATTTTCACATGCCCTGCTTGATCATTCGAGGAATCTTGCATCACCTGCCAAATGTTTATATATGTTGTTTATCTTCTTTTTCTTAATTTTATTCTTTAATTTTTAACGAAATTATCTTTTCCTTATATATTACGTGATTTTCTTAAATTAAGATAGAGAACAATTAGTATCAAGGTATCGGAGTACATCCTAATTAGACCATGTCTTATATTAAACCTCTTATTCAATATTATTAAAAAAATCTCTAAAAAACAGACAATTTCGTGTGGTGGTGGAACGGAAAAAAGAGAAAAGAAAAAAAAAAGTTACATATGTCTTTTAATCGTTAGGAATGTAGAAAAACTAGAAAGACAAGTTCACGGTGGTGAAAAAAAAACAACTATTATATGTGAGTATACATCTTTCAACCGGATACGCAGATAAAACTAAAAGACATTTTCATCATGGTGAAAAAAAAACCACCAATGAGTATACGTCTTTCCGCCGTAAGATAGGGAGTGCCGACCGGGGAAGCTCCTAAACAAAAAAGGAGAAACAACCGGAAAACAAAAAGAAATTAACGTCCTAGGACGAAACCAAACATACCTCGACGATAGCAGGGTGATCTTTAGTGTGATTGCTTGTCTTCTTCTCTCCAACTCTTGTATAGTCCTTGACTCTATTCTTAAACACCTCGTATTTTTCCTGCACCAAATCAAGAGGAGCTGAAAAATTCACTTCACTGCTTACAATCTGATTCATTTAAAAAACCATTAAAAAGTTCAAACTGCTTCTTTTTGTAACAAGAAAGCACTTGGAGAGAGAGAACTAGCCTTGATCTTCTTTCTCTCTGTCTTAAACTCGTCACTGCCAATTAAATGAGAGTCCTCTTCTTCACCATTGAAGAAATAAGCCTCCGGAGATATATCTTCAATGTTATGACTTTTGCAAAACGGAATCCACCACTTTGCAAAGGCCCAGGCCTCTCTCAAAGCGTTTAAAGTCAAAGAAGAACCGCCGTCATCCGACAAGTACACGTGAAGCTTCTCCGCCGGATAGTCCATCGCCATCGCCGACAGTACGGTGTTCATCACAGTTAAAGTGGGCTCCTTTTCCGGATCCGCGGTGCAAACAAAGACGTCGATGGACGGAAGTTTTTCGTCGCCGGGTAGTCTTTCGGGGAAGACGGAGCGAGTTACCGGGCGCCACCGATAAGCTTGGCCGAGGAGCCAGCAGAAGGAGAGGACAAGCTCGGTAGAGGAGATGAAAATCCATAGAAGTATTAGTAACTTGGGCGTAGTAGACATGGCGTCTTGGAAGAAAAAGGAGGCTCTATAGTAAAGGAGAAAGGATATGGCTATTGAGTGTAGGATGGTATGAGCTCTGTTGATGAAGAGGGAACTTTTATGGACATGGCAGAGATGGAAGGGAAGAGAGTTCTCCATTATTACTGTAGTTTCTGTAGAACACAACACTTATAACTACTACAATTATTGTCGTTATATAATAGAAAATATATTAAAACCACACTACCAAGATAATAATAAAAACTAGACACACATAAAGCACTTCATATAACAATAGGCTTATATGCCTTTGTGTTTGCCGTGCCACAACATGGAGTGAATGCCTCCTTACATTGGCGATTTGCAACTTGGCCTCCAAGTCTCTCAATTACACGTGTCCTTCATAAAAAGAACAGAGGGCATAATTTACCAGTACTTGGCTTTTATGGAGGCTGTCTTTGAAGTTTCCTAACGTGATGGTCACGCTTGCACTAATGGGCCCAATGGGCCGGTGTTGCATTTTGACAGGCTCTGCTTTCTCTCCAGCACAAGTTTTGCTGGTGAATACGTGACCACTGCTTTAAAATAAAAATCTCTATAACTTTTGTGTTTTAAAGTATAAAGGTTTTAATAAATGAAACTGATGTTTATTTCTTATTGTTTTTGTTTCCTTTCTTTGTAGAATTGTTGTTTATTTTATTTTTCTTTTGTTGGATAAATAACCATTGTCTGTGGCTGATAGCGAACTTCTTTATTAATAAATGCGTAAGAACCAAGAATGTTGAATTACTTGAGCAGCACGTTTTCAAAAAAAATGATGCTTGACTAGTCAATCCTTAATATAGCTTCCTAGCTTATTTTCTTGGAGACCAAAAAGGGAAGTTCCCATATGGGTTCTTAAAACTCGTTTTCCCCTTGCCTACCAAAGCAGAATGAATTGTCAGGAAACAAGTTGCAGCACTTTTTTTCCTTTTTTTTTTTTTCTTTGTTTTGGTATCGATACCAAGCGCAACATACAGAAACTTAGAATGAAAAAAAGGGTCTGTTTGTTTCAAAAGGTTTGAAGTTTTAGGTTTGAGATGAAAAAGTTTAAAAAATATAGTTTGAAACTAAATTTCAAAATAAAATGTGAATTTAAAATTGTATTTGGATATAAAAAATGAGTCAAAATACTATCTGAAGTCGCTTGAGCCGAGCTGAGCCTCTAGCCACAAATGTGAGAGGAGCTGTTGCAGTTGAGCTGAGCCACCACATGCCAGCCATATGCCAGAAATTCCTTTTTCCCTCGCGCATGTGTGCCTCCTAGCCTAGCAGCAAAGCTCGTTTGAGCGTCTCCTTCACGCGGCAATAGTGAACGTCCTAGCTTTTTCATCTTCTCCACGTGCGCCAACAAACAGGGCCCACATGAGGAAAAGTTGAGTTCGGATAGCTAGAAATTAAGGGAAGGGAGATTCTGAGTTTTGAAGGCTTTTAGGGTCTCAAACATCTAGTTATGGTCCAAGATTGGGCGTCTAACTTTTAAACCAAAAAGTATTACAGGTCCAAATTTGGTTGCAAACCACTTAAAACCCCAAACAAACAGGCTCTTTTCTTTTTGGCTTCTCCATAAATTATAGGAAGCATTATCTTTTCAAAACTAATTGTAGTAGTCTAGTAGGTAACAAATTTTAAAAATATTTGTAGTAAATATTAAATTTATAGTATAAATAATTTATATATCTTTTTGTTTGAAACAACTATGCTTTTTTTTTAAAAAAAAATTATGACTTTGTTTGGTAACTATAGTTTAAACCAAAAAATTCAGTCTAAACATAGATTGATGTTTGACAACATTGAAAGAAAAAATATGTTAAAACAATTGGTCCAAATTAAAATTCTCAATTCAAACCCATTTGTTACATTTATAAATATGTGTGGAAAAGCCACGCATTCATTCAACTAGTATGGGCCGCTAGAAGTCAATAATATCCAAATGCAAGAAAAAAATTCAAAATGTTGGTCTATAAATATTGCATGATCTCGTAAAAATTCTGCACAACATCATCAATATAATTTAATTGTAACAATTTAGGAGAGAATACTTACTGATTTATTGTTTTTGGCGAAAATGAGTTCAGAGTGTGAAGGTAAGTAATGTCCTGGTAGGCTAATCATTTGAATATTTTCATATATATAAATATATGTAAAAAATAATAATTTAATATTAAATTAGCCAATCTTGCTATTTTGAAGAAAAAAATTATCAAAAATTCGGAGAAGAAAATGCCATCTTACGAGTCTCGTAAAGGGAAGGGATTTAAAGTGAGAACCTTATTTAGGTTGCAATTTTTTTTTTTTTTTGTTTACTTTTGATTTAGGCTTTCTCTTTGTGTTTTGATTTGCACGTACGAATTTTTTTCTTTTCTTTTCTTTTCTAATAAAGTTTTTCTTCGTATTATAAAAAGATTACTGCTATATTATACTGACAAATTAAGCTTAATTCCACAATGATCTTTCTTCCTTTTTTCAAAAAAATTTTACTGACAAAAGCTCATGGCCGGAGCTCGTCGGAAAGCAGGGAGAGGAAGCCAAGGAGATAATTGAGAGGGAAAGCCCTAATGTGACTGCACAAATTGTGTTAGAAGGGACAGTTGTTGGTGGAGAATACATTTGCACTAGGGTTCGGTTCTGGGTTATACTGCAGGCGTTATCAGCACTCCCCAAATTTGTTAATTAAGAATAATTAGTAAGAAATAAATTACATATTGTAGTAAACAATTGCTCAATAATGGACCACACCATGTACCTGCTCTTTTAGCTATGCACTAATGCTGTGTTATTATTATGAGGTATGGTTTGTAATGTATGATTTATAAACCAAATTATAAAATTGTGTGATTAATAATTTGTGTCTTTTAAGATTGTGTGAGGACCAAATGAAAGTGGTTATTAAGAATATCGTATTCAAATCCATTTGTCTAATTTGATATCTCAAATAATATCTAACCAATCATATTATATCACTCAGTAAAAAAATAAAATAATATTTAACTAACTTTTATATATGAAAATTTTGTCACACGTCAACGTTCTTGGTCTTATTAGTCATAAAGATTGAAAGCTAGCTATGTAAATAAAACTATTTACAATTACTTGTGAGAATAGATTTTTTTTTTTTTTTTGCAAGAAGAAATCATGAATTAAGTTAACATTAATTTTAGGCGTCTCAATGAGTTTAAGTTTTTGGACCTCAATGAGCTGAAATTTTTTTGGGCTGTCCAATATAAAATAAAGGATCATCAGATTTGATCGATTTAACTGTTGTTTATTTTTGGGTCAATTTGAAAAATATCTCATTTTGTGGTATTGTTTTCCAATTTCATTACTTTATGAGAAAATTTGAAACACAACATTTTTAATGAATAAATAGACATTAGTGTTTCAAAGTATTTTAGATTACGATTATGCAAATATGTGTTATCTAAAAGTATTGTAGACTTTTTAGCTAGGAGAAATAGTATAGATTAAAAAATGAGAAAAAAAATGACAATGTACAATCATGGTAGTAAAAAATAGTATACTACCTAATTTAATCTTTATTTTTAGATTCACTGATAATCTGATGTCAAATCACACGCCGAACATACATATATATATATATATATAATTAAATGTTTAACAACATGCGAAGAATAAATACGTTTTCACCTTTTCTTCTTTCAAGAAAGAGGAAGAGATTTATAAATTCATTTTATAATCTAATAATATGTATTATTATTTAAAAAGGCAAGATAACAATAATTTTTTTAATGAAAAAAAAAAGAGTGGTTTTGTAATACTCGAGTATTTTAATACATTAAAGAAACGATAAGTTAAAGATTATGTAATACAAAAATACAGTTTAAGAAAAAATAATGTATAATATTACAAAAAACTATACAGTATTAGAAAAATACAGTGTAAAAAAGTTTACTGATAAAGTTATATAGTATAAAAATTACACTATAAAAGTAATATAGTGTAAAAATTAGACTGTTTAAGGTTAAACAGTATAAAAATTAGACTGTTTAAGTTAAAGCAATATAGAAATAATATTGTTTGGAGAATATGGATGAATAAGGAATGTTGTAACAGTATAGAGAATGTACCGACAGTATAAGAAAAATACTGTTAGCATAAATTTATACTGTACAAATTGAGATAATATTGGAATTACATTATGTGATGAATGTAAACAAGTATGGGAGGTTATGGAACCTCATGAATTATATGAAAAAGAATACCAACAGTATAGGAAAAATACTGTCAGCATATACTTGGACTGCGTAAAAAGTTTTATGGACACTCAATGGATTTTGATTGGGCCACCACACCATGAAATGTGGCCCAATCACCTAAAGCCACCCAAGGGAACCCACTTGATTGCCATGAGTCAAATGGTGACTCACCACCTTTTAAAAAAAAAAAAGACAGAGAAAAGAAAAGAAAACAGGACAAAAAAGTGTGAATATATTAATGGTATAAGAGACCATTTGGAAAGGTCTCCAACGTGCAAGGGAAAAAAAACGTGAAAGAAGGAAAGAAAGGAAAGAAAAGAAAGAAAGAAAGAAAAAATGCTCCATCTTTCCCCCTCCAAAACCGTCCCCTCCATGGAAGTTCCTTCAAGAAATTTTGATGAATTCCAAGCTCCAAGTCATGTTCAAAGGAAGTTCAAGACTAAAAGCTCAAGGATTTCACAAATTTTAAGGTAAAATCCAAACTTTACCCTAAGTTTTCTAGGGTTTTTGTTGAAGTTTTGATGAAATTTTTATGGTGTGGTATGGGCTTGATGTCAAGGGAATTTGGAAGCTTTCAAGTGCTAAAAGTGAGGGCAAGCACTAGGGAATGATTAGGTAAAATCCTAGTCCCACAAGCTTTGTTAAAGTTTGTATTTTTATATGCATTCCAAGTGTTTAAAGAAATGTTTAAGCCATGGCATGTAATATGGACATTATGGCATAGTTATTTTATGTTATATGTTGATGGTGATGATGATGGAAAGAAGAAAGTAAGGATTTTGGTGAAATTCCAAAAGGGACTAAATTGTATAGAAAAAAGAATTCTCGACAGATTTAAAAATCAGCAAAAAAGTCCCACTAAATGTTGGAATTTCAAAAAAGTTATAGAACTCGTCAAAACCGTTAGGATTGCGTGAGCAGTTTCTTAAAATTCTGCCTGGTTTAGAAGTTATAAATTTTACAAAATTTTGGGCATAAAATTTCAAGAAATGAAAACTTTATGAAATGGTTAGAATTCGACCATAGTGCTTTTCTAACTTTTATTCGTTGTGAAAAACTAGATGTTTTGGTATAAAGTAGTAGTTTTTGGTTTCGGGGGCAAAAATGTAATTATTTTTGTATTTCAGGCCCAAACTGTAAAATTGTGTAAAAACTAGGTTTTCCCTAGGGAACGTTGATTTTCTACACTGCTGTAGGCAGTAAATAATTATAGATGCTAAGTTTTAAAGAATTTAAAGTTTAGTCAAAGATTGAAAGAAAATAAACGAAGTTAAGAGTAAAATGGTCATTTTATGAAAAAGGCTAAAACAGACCCAAAACACCTAATGTCGAGAAACGTTCCTTAGTGGGAATTTTTTCATATTATGTAAGTAATGAAATAGTAAAATTAAGCAATGAGTGTAATAAGTTACAAAAATTAAACATGCCATAGGCCATCATGAACAACAAACACTTGGTATGTATTGAAAAAAAAAATCTTTTACTTGGTTTTAAGGACTAAAATTTTGCCTAAACAATCCCAAGATGTTAGTCCTCTCTTTTAGCGCTTGAAAGCTTCTCAAAACCCTTGACATCAAGTTCATAACATGCCATAAAAAACCAATTCAAAACTTGAACAAAAACCCTCAAATGTCACAGGAAAAATTTAGGTTTTACCTCAAAATTCCTTATTCTTCCTCTACACCTCTTGATCAGGTTGCCTTGGATGATTTGGAGGCCTAAATCATTAAAATTTTGAGAGATATAAAGCTTAGGAGGGGCGGATTTCATGAGGGAGAATGGGAAAATTGTTGATGGAATGAGCAAGTTTTTCTTCCAATTTGGCCCTCGACTAATTATAGGCCCACTTAGTAGCAAAATTGTAAGTAAGATACTCCCAAATATGCCCTCCAAAACTGGACCTCTTTGGAAGATTATGAAGACTTTTCAACTTTTGAGGTGTCCTTGTGGTTCCTACTGCTAGTTTTGAAATAGTCTAAATTTACACTATACTATATTTTTTCTATACTGTTGGTATTTTTTTCTATGCTGTCAGTATATTTCCTACACTATTACAAGCTTCCACAGCATTCCATACTTATCTATATCCTCCACAAAGTATAATTCCCATACTGCTTAACTTTATCTAGTATACTTTCCATACTGCTTAACTTTATGCAGCATAATCCTTTTACTGCTTAACTTTATGCAATATAATTTTCATATTACTTGACTTTATACAGTATAATTTCTATACTGCTTAACTTTCTGCAATATAATCTTTATACTGTATTATTCTAAACTACATAATTTCTGTATTTTTTAATTTCTATACTTTATAATTCCCATATTTTTCATACAGTATTTTTCTTAAACTAGATTTCTATTGTAAGGTTTGTTGGAACACATTATGTAACAATAAAGCTTTCTATCTTATTTTTACTTGCTTATTAACCAACTCTCATTTTTGTATAATTATTATTTTACTTATGACTATGGCATGATTTTTAATCTTAAAAATCCCACATTTACTCTTATGGAATTTGTCATAAAAATCAAATTTAAACAATAATCCTCCTGACACGTGTATTGCTTAACATATTCTTAACATAATTTTTAAATATTATATGTGTAATAAACTTGAGAATTTCTCGGGTTTTAGCACAATAGACTAAATGGCAAATTTTTGAAGGAAAAAACGACGAAAGCAAGAGCAGGCTAAAAGCACTGCAACTCCATAAGATGTCACGTACTAAATGAATATACTAATAGGATTAAACAGAGAAGAATAAACGATATAGATCGACTCAGTTATCAGCAACTTGTAACACTAAAACACCTAGAAATAGGGGTAATAATAATCATATTTATTAATTGGGCTTCCAGGAATTGTTAAGCTATTCGGCCAAGAAGCTTTAACAAATAAAAACCATATCGATGTTAGCACAACATTAGCAAATAGTAGCAAAGCACCATGAAGGAAATAGGATTCGACGAGCTTGACGGAGCCGTCGGAGTCAACAAGGATGTTCCAGCCTTGTTGTTGCGGGGAGGTGGCCTTGGTCATGGAAATAGGAAAGGGTGTTTATGATTTTGTAGACTACAGTGACGCACGGCTCGGAGAAGCTGTTAGGGAAATAGGAGCAGATTATAGACTAGAAGGAGCCGGCGGACATGAAGGGCATAATGACCCAGAGATGGCGATCGCAAAATGGATATGAAGTCAAAATGGTGATAATTTGGGAAAAGTTCTTGCCTTTTGATTTCTGTTGCTGATGGAGCAAAGATGTTAGTTTTGAAATGGTTATATTATTAGTAATTAGTTGACATAATTAGGAATGCTCAATTAAATTTCTTAACTTTATTATAGATAGAATATGAAACAAATGAAATTTCACATTTTTTTTTTTTTTT
>CAMOHE010022037.1:0-25110 GCA_946598075.1 Artocarpus hirsutus
TTAAACATATAACATTAATAACATGAACACTTGAGCATATCAATTCCACGTGAGCGTCACCTGTCATAACACTTAAAATAAAATGGTTAGCACCATTATATCATATATCATAACACATATCATAAATATAACACTTAACGTTGTTATTAAAATGATATAATCCATTACATGAAAATTAGGCGAGTGTTACAAGCTAAGCTTTTCTTTATTTTGGGAGAATAAAGTAGTCAATGAAAAGCATCTGCCTCATTTATTTTGTAGATATTGAGAATTATATACTTAAAGGATATTCCGAGAAAGATTGATGGGGGTGGGGCGAAGGCTTCTTAAAAGCCAACCTTCTATTCAAAACTGTGTTCCTCGAATGACTAGTGCTGGGAGAATATCCAAAATTTACTAATTATAAGAAAGGTTTCCGAACCAATACCAACCTCTAAACAGAACTTTCTCAAAGTATACTTTTCACAAAACCACAATTTATTTTATGAAAATCCAAGCTTTAAAGTTTTATGAAGTTTTATTTCTAAGTTCGAGACCTAAAACAAACAAACAACAATATTATATAAACTATAATTAAAAAGAAAATATTTTTCATTTTTTAGATTTTTTATTTTTTGTTTATCTTTGTATTTTTTATTTTTTTGAATTTTTTTTAACAATTGATGCGCTAATTGAAACACACAAATATTTAAAATAATATTTACAAAGGATAGGGAAAGATCACTTATCTATTTTTCCACTTAATTTAACAATTTGACAAAGTAACGGTACCCCCTTGGAAATGGTGCCAAATTTTGGTTGTCACCCAAAATGTTTCTTTAAATGTGGGCATATGTAATATAGAAAGATTGTCGTATCTATATGGAGGTGGGATTTTTGAAAAATTGATAATTTATTGATTGAAAAGGTAAGGGTGATTTTAACAAGATTTTAAAGAAGACAATTATTTTTTAACAATTTTAAATAAGATTTTAAAACATAAAATTAAAATGGTGAAGTTTTAAGAATCCCTTGTATGTTTCATAACTGATATGGGATTTTAACTCTAAATAAATAATTATCTAAAGCATTTGATTTAATATATATTTTTTCATTAACTACAAGCACATTTACTAATTTTATAAGTCAACCTAAAGTGACAATATAGCAAGCTATAATGCAGTAAAGTTTTTTTTTAATAAAAATAACAAAATAATTATATCTCACAAATGATTTGGTGCACTAATTATGAAAATTATAGCCGCTGTCACTACAATTATAATTAACATAATTTTGAAATAGAAAAGATAATAATAAATCCAAATTAATATATTTAAATAGAATAAGTTATTACGTTAATTCCAGCAGAATCTTGTCTTATTAAATGTTTTAAGAATATACTATATCATTCTTTGTAGATAATAAATTAAGCATTACTAAGCATTTACTGTGCCAGTTCATATCTATAATACAGCAAAAACTCAACTTAATAAACAAGCATGATTTCAGTATTATTAATATTAATTATGCAACACTATTAAGTTACATAAAAAGTATGACTAAATTTATTTAGGAATTGGCAGCATAATAACATTAAAAATAATGACTAAAAACATAGAGAATATAATTTATTCCATAAAAATATAAGCAAGAAAATGGGCCCAAGTGGGCCAGCTGGGACCACAAACACAAACCATTATATTAGTCTTAGTAAACAAATCCAATGGCAAAAAAGCAATTGCATGTAGAGTTGCCCACATGAAATTTGACACGCTTATGAAGATTCCCTGACAAGCGGCAGGCAATCAGACAGAGGAGGATGATTTGGCGGTTTGATCGGGCAGCCCAAGATGTGCCACATGTCCTTTTGTTTAATTTTTAATTTCTTTTTGGTTTCTTTTGCATTTGAGGTTCCTTTTTGTGCCGTTGTACGCCGTTTTTTCTCTAGATTTTAAATCTAAAATTAACAACACATTAAAATTTATTATTTTATAAAGAAAATATTTACAATAATTTTTAAAATATTTATTTTATAATAAAATATACAAAAATAATTACAAATTTTTAAAATTTTAGTCTCTTTTGATTTGACATAGATATGATTTTTAATATTCGAAAATGTTTTTAGAAATTACTAAAAATATAATAGAATATATTTACAAATTAAAACAAACTAAAAAACACATTAAGACTCAAAATAAAAGAACCACTCATTGTTTGTATTGTTTTAATTATTTATAAACTAAACACATATTTTACATACCGATATAACTCTAAAAATTACCAAAAATATTACCAAACATAAAAAGCACTAAAAATACATTTTGAAACATATTTACATGCTAAGACACAAAAATACTTATTAACACAAAAAAGCCATTAATTAGAGGATTTAACGAGGCATATTAATGCAAAATAATGATATTTAACCTTAAGAAATGTATATTTTTATAGTCTCCTCAGCATCATACCCCCATTTTAGTTAAAAACCTCATTTCCTTTTTAGATCATATCATATGTTCTAATATAAATGTCATGAATTATGAATGCTTTTCTACAATTTATATCATTCCCAAATAACAACATTCCAATCAATGCACCTTAAAACATAATATTGCATAGTTCTTATGATGCTAAAAATGGTAGTTTCTACTTACATTGCGTCCAACTTACATTGAGTGAAAAGATCAATCCTCTTAGAAGATAAGATGTGCTAAAGGCCTAGTATTATAAAACCATAGTCTATTTAATTTATCATAAGCCAAACTCATTAATTTAGGTTGTAAGTTCGTATTACAAGGGTTTTGCATTGAATCAAACAAAAAATAGTGGTGTGTAAAAGTAGAGTAAATTAGTCCCTAATACTTTCTTGGGTTGTTGGCTTCTAGAACTTGTTTTTGCATAGTTAGTTTCATACGTCTTTTATTGGGTATAAAGTCCAAATTACCCTCAACTACATTCATAAACAAATCTAAAGTTAATGAATTGTTGCCCTATTGTTTCTCCTTTTGCCTTCTCTCTCTTTCTATTTCTTCAAAAATTTAACATCCAATGATCTCCATCACCTTCCCTATCCTGAGGTTGCGTCAATCATTGTCACCGACTACCACTACTCCGACGAGGTAGATTCGTGCCATCGAACATCCTTTATAGCACTAATCATCACGAGGCTACATATCTCTGCCAATCTTAGGCGCCCAAATGCAATGTTAATCTCCTCTGGTTGATGTCGATGCTGAATCCAAGCAACAACCAAGCAACCATTGCACGACGAGCTCACATTAATCTTTTTCTCTAAACTCCCAGCAGATCTACGATCTATGGAAGTTACAAAAATCGTTGTTCTTAAGCCTCCTCCATAATGATGTAGATCTCCTTCGAGTTGTCATTGATGCTAAAGTGAAGCAACAACCAAGCTACCGTGGTGCAATGAGCTCATGATGATCCTCCCTTCCAAACTTGTGGCAGATCTGCAAGTCTATGGAAGTTGAGATAGATTAATCTGGCACTCATATTGTTATCCATGTCTTGGACTTGAGATGGGACTTAGAAGTTTTACAATGTGCTAGAGATCAAGCTATTGTTGAATTGAAAGTTTTTTGGTGTGATGTTGTTGTTGTTTTGGAAATTTTTAGATTTATGGGTTAGGATTTAGTCCATATGAGGGCTAATTTTGGGTGTCTATGGTTTAGGTTTTAAAATAAAAAATGCAAAATAGCAATTCTTAAGTTTAATTGTTTGTTTTCGAAAATTTTCTTTTCTTTTTTTATATTTTGTATGTGTGGTATATTTCTGATAAACTAAAGCATAGAGTTGATGAACTTGAGTTTATCAATAATACGCTATAAATATTTGATTCATTGTTTAGTATATCATTAACGTTTATCAATGGCTAACACTAATAAAATGGAATTTAACTAAGTTTATCATTAATGAACTTTATTTTATTATTGATTAACTCAAGTTTATCAGCAATAACTCAAAGTTATCAGTAATAGATTCGAGTTCATCAATGATAGTCTCATCAATGATGGACTAGAGTTCAATTCTATGTTTATATTATGTGAAAGTGGACGTTTCTATTTTTTCACATAAGTGGTGAAATTGAAAAATACACCACAAAATTGATATCCATCAAATTGATCCCACCCCCTATGACTACCCGGGGAACAGGCCTAACTGGCCCAAAAACATTTTTTACACATAAAACACATGGTTTGCCACTTGTAGATGTAATAAGGGGTTGTGCCAGTAGCTTTCGGATATTGGATGCCACTTTGGTGATCTTAACGATGCTTGGTCGAATTTTATATATGAAAATGGTTTGTGTTAGATGAAGAATGTTAGTATAATCAATTGGAGGGCATAATAGTCATTTTACATGCATTTAAAAAAATTGTAAACTAATTTGGGAGAAAATTTTCAATTCATTAGTTGAAAATCTCCATTTATAAAGCTCTCGCATGTTACAATATAAATCAAAAGTATATTATGGTGTAAAGCTCACATGCTACAATCCTTGAGTTCAAACTATGAGTTTCAATTTTTCTCCCACATTCATATGTAAACTTAGCAGAATACCAACAGAAGATATTTGTAACATCGTTTGGATATGCTCTTTAAAAGAAATGTCATATATGTGTGCATATAATTCAACACAACAACTATATTACTTAGTCTAATATGATTTTAACAAAAGAGCTCATATCCATGTAACATTCCTAATTGTGCTACGTGAGGACAAAATGCAAGGCAAACAAAATGTAGACTATGGTAGGTATATAAGCAAAGATCTAATTTTTCTCTCTTGATCAAGCTTTATGAACTGAGTGTCACATGTATGACCCCCTTAAATAAGTAAAGCCTATATATATATATATATATATATATATATATATATAAGTCTAAATGCATTACAATTAACCTTGGATCGGATATTTCAAATTTGAATTTTTGATGCAAAAAATCTACGAGTGCATGTGACAATATAGTTAGAACTAAATGTTAGAAAGATTTTATTGTAATATAAGAGAGTTTTATACTGTAGCCTACTTTTGTTTTATATAGCATCATGTAAAATCTTTATACTATAGTAGTTGAAACAATATTTTTTATTACATTTTAACTCAATCCACAATTCTAGCTACCACCATGCCAACATATATTTAACACCCATGAGAATCACATATTATGGTGACTATAGCGACCCTAACTACGTGACTGTTACTTAAAGTACTCAAACATATATCTATTTAGATTACTTAAATTTGCAGAAACTTTTTTTACATTAATAATTTAAATAAACTTGCAAATTGATTTTAATTAAACTATTCTTACTTTGTTACAACATAAATCATAGCATGTTATCTTAATATAATAGTCTAAAAATTTCATGGACTGAGACTGTTGGACTACAACCTTTGTCTTCAAAACAGACATATATAAATCCTATCATTACACATAATTAAAAATTCATAATTAACAAAAACTATTTATGAAATAAAAAGCGTGGATATAATTCCCCATCTCTACTAATCATCCACCGTTGTGCCATCATCCATCAGACGTTACTTGCGGATTACTTACTTATAGTATGAACATACTTGGATGAGCTTTCGCTTTACTACTAACGTTTGGCAAAACATTTAAGAAGACATATAACAAAACATGCATGTGTTAATTGTTCTCATTCATGATCTTATCTTATTAAACCAGTGGGCCCAATTGTTCATACTGGTTGTGCGCGCTCATCAGGAAGTTAGGATTTGTAAGGTCTCTAACAACACCATGATCTAATTTACTATACTAAAAATAAGCCCTCTATAGGTCGAGAGGTTGGTACAACACTCAAATTTAACTCATTCTTATAGGTTTCATTGGACTTATTAGTGAGTATATAATATAACATGACATCGCATACCATAAAATAAGGCATAAACATGCATCTATATTGTTTATAAAACATATAAAACATTTTATTTAGAAACTATTTATACTATAAGTGAGATTCGTACTACCTATTTTCCAGCAGTAGAAATTGCTAACTCGTCAAGTTTCCTATTTAGTCACAGAAATTTATACTAAGCATGTTTATTCACAGAAATTTATACTAAACATCAAAATCTAAAAGTTCTATGTTCAAGAAAATTTTGAAATCGACCTCTAAAGGGTCCCATTTTATGCTCAAAATAAGCAAAAAATTGTTTGAACATAACCCATGATCTAGTCCTAACATATTCACTTCTAACCATATATAAACTAAACCATAACAACATAAATTCAGTAAAAACCATAATAAATACACACATAAAAGCTTATTACATGTTATAATCACTAAATAACATAAATTAAATCAACATCATAAACTTAAGCATGCTTAAAATAAAAGAGAGAAGATTTTGAAATATACCCTTGAAGACACACTTGAATGACTCCTAGATCTCCGTTTCTTCATTAATTCTTTTGGCTAGTTATTGTGAGTATGGGAATGGAAGAATTTGAGAGGAAACGGCAAGAGTGGAAACTAGTTTTCTTAGTTTAGTTAATAAGCAAAAATGGCTTCTTTAGTTAAAAGCCTCTATTTATAGAAGGTTTGCTAATTGTCCTTAATTCCTTAAATATGGTTTATTTAACTTCCACACTACTTAATTAAGCTAAAAATTTTTATTAATTGCTCCTAATAATGGTGCCAAAATGGAGAGAGAAAAGGAGAGGGAAAAAGTCTCATGATGACCCAAGGACACTAATCACATCAAGTTTTAATCAAGGCATTTCTAGTCCTTTGACTTTATCTCTTCATAATCTCCTAAGTATTCCTCAAACTTATATATTTTATACTAGTTGCAGGTGACTAACTAGCTGATAGGAATCTTTGTTTCCAACCTTTGTTTCCAATGGGTCCTTTTTCACTACTCACTCACAATCCAATCCTAATTTTCAAATAAATCGATACTGATATCAACTGTTAATCGCAATAAAATTGAACTGTTCTTAACCATAAAATTATTTCAACCACATAAAACCTAAATTAGGCTTTTTCTGCATTTTGCATCAATAATGACATGGACTTCAATAGTGTCAATATTCAAGCTTGAATAACATTTTTCACCAAAAATGCTACTCAAATAACTTTGATTTTTAACTAATAGATAATTAAGTCCTTGCTATGTGTTAGAGTGTTTCTCGATACATTATTAACATCGAACTACACTTGAAAATTCTTATAAATTAAATTCTCAAGTTAACCACAAATTAAAATTTCTTTCTTCTTATATTATACTAAAAATTATCTTAATATTTTTAACTTTAATATTTACTATGTAATTTTGAAATATTTATACTAATTCTATAAATCCTTCATTAACAAAAATCAAACATAATATTTTGTAGAAAAATCCTTAACTTAAATATATAAATTATATTATTTAATTTTAGGATGTTGTCGATCATTGCAATGATAGACTATCTTATTTTGCAATTCAAAATAATTTAAATTGGGAAAAACATTTTTAGTAAATTGGATTATAATATCAGATTTAGATAACCTATGCAAAACAAACAGATAATTTGAGAAACAAGTTTTAGTTAACCAAGAATGAATCTAGACTCAATAAGATAAAAGATTAATTCAATAAAATTTGAATTAAAAAAACTAAAAAATCTCAAACTTGAATATGAATGATATCAATCAAATTTATAACTTTTCACATAATCCAAATTAAACAAAGAACAAAATCTCCTACAAAGAAAACTGAAGATAACACCATTTAAAATTCAAACACCAAATCCATATTTAATTCAATTTGAAAAATCAGAAAGTTAATCAAATTAAAATATTTATGAAACCAAAAAAAAAAAAATCTGATAACAACTACCTCCAACCAAAACAATAACAAAGACATTTTTCCTTTAGCAAAAACAAAAATGGAAAAACAAAATTCAAAAATTCAAGTATATCTAATGAATCTTTTGACGATCAAGATATTGATGATAGAGGTAGTTCCATCACGGTGAGGAGCCAATATTTGTATTGAATAGTGATTTCACTCTCTATTTGTAGTTATAACTTAACATTATTATTTTATATTTATTTTTTAATTAAATATATTTTTAAAATTATTGCATATCATTTTTTAAGTAAATAAAATTTTAGTGTTTTTATTAAAGTTCTCAACACTTATATAAACACAAATTCAATTCATATTTCATATTCGAATTAACACTTTAACTGCATGCTAGTTTAGATTACAGTTTAAAGTGTTAATTTGAGTATCATATAAATTGAATTTGTACTTCGATGAGTATTGAAAACTTTAATTTAAAACATGAAAACTTTATTTAATTAATTCAGATTTTTCTATTCCAATAAAAAGTTCAAATGAACAAAATTTAAAGTAAAAAACCAATCAGCATAATTTCATAAACTTTATGATAGCTATCGGTAAATATCAATGGTCAACTCAATATTAGAGGTCATACAAGGTACAGAATAAAAGCACTTAAATAAATCCAAGAAGACAAAAAGAACAAGTGGGGAGCTACTCCCTTCATATTTGTTATCCCATTACCCACTCTGTCGTTTTCCCCATGTAGTTTCAGTCTCATAGCTTTATGACAGCGCCAAGAGGTTATGCTCGATAAGACTAAAATCTTGAATGAGTGATTGGAAATTATCTTTAAAGCTTCAAATTTAAGCTATGTGTTGAGGATGTTCTATTTATGCAATGCTCTTTTTTTATTTATGTGTGTTTTTTTATTATTATTTTTTTCTTTTCCATCCTCCACTTTGTGTTGGTTGTTTAGTCAATTTGGGAAGGTATGTCATTGTTTGGTTCATTGCCATTTTGGCTCTAGTTGGGTAATTTGTTGTTGTGGAGGGTATGTTTGCGTCGAGAAAAATCCAAAACCCCCCTAAGTATTAGTTAAATCCAACATTAATTCTTGTATTTTTAAAAAGCCAAAAAGTATTTGTTTTCAAATTATCTAAAAATTATCTACTATGTTTCTTTAAAAAAAATAAATAAATTTAGAATTAGTTTACATTTGTCTAATTTTTAGAATTATTTTTACATTTGTCCTTCAAACTACATCACTTATGCTACTTTACCCACTAACTTTTAAAACGTACTACTTAATCCCCTCAAACCTTATCCCCTTAGCAAGTATTCTCCTTCCATCCAACTCCATTAGTTTTTAGACAGTTTTTTGCAAAAATATTTTTATTTCCCTCCAAACTACATCACTTATATTATTTTATCCCTGACTTTCAAAATATGTTATTATATCATTTTTTTTTTTTTGCTAACAAATAACCTCATTTCATCCAATTATGTTTGGCTAATGAATTGAATTTGTTTTCCAACTTTATATGACCTCCTTTTCAAAGCAATTCATATATCCATAACTTGCATATGAATATTGTTTTACAATATGACATCCAAATACAGATACAAAGAAAATTCAAGAGAGGGTTCTTTATAAGAACTTAAAATAATGTGTTCTTTTTTTTTGGAAAAAAAACTTCAAGAGTTATATTCTTTTTTTGTAGTTTTTGTCTCCTTAAGCTATTTTATATGATAGGAATGACCTATTGTAAAAATAATACTTTTTTTTTCAACGTTGTTCTGCCTAATCTATTTTTACCCCTCAAACTCTTTTTTTATGTTTAAGTATTTTTCTCCAAAGTTAAAAAAAAAAAACATTGACTTGTAAAGCCGAACAAAATTAAATGCAAAGAGGTTATTTGCTAACAAATAAAAAATTGAAGGACATAATGATATATTTTGAAAGTTGAGAGGACAAAATAACATAAGTGACATAGTTTAGAGGAACAATACAAAAATATTTCACAAAAAAGATCTAAAAACTAACGGAGTTTAATGGAAGGGGAAACAGAATAAAGTTTGAGGGGATTAAGTGGTACGTTTTAAAGGTTTAGTAGGTAAAGTGACATAGGTCAGGGGATTAATGTTAAAATAATCATAATTTTTAAGTTGTCAAAGTTTTTAAAACAGGAAAACAATCCAATAATTACTATTTTATTTTTATTTTAATCATCAATTATTCAATTTTTTTAAAAAAATATATTTAAAAGTAAATAAAATCAAGAAAAAAAGGAGATAACACATTAGTATGATTGAACGACAGTGAAGAAAGATCCATTGTAGGTCTTGGCCATTCTAAATGGTCTAAATTCAACTAGCCATGTATAAATGTCACAAGGCACAAATTCTTTGAAGTGCTAAACCAGTTTGACTTGCAAAGTTTTGATTTCTTTTTTTTTTTTAAGAAAAACAATTTATTTTATTGAATTTGCTTTACTTTTCCTATATAAATTTAAGGTTTTAGTTATGAATATTTTGAAAAAAAAACCCAAATCACCGCTTGTGTTTTGTCTAGATATTACTTTTGTCCCTCTTATTATTAAAATGCCCAAAACATCCTATGTGTTTATAAAATCATACTCAAAATATCTCCTAAAGCAATTAATTTTTTGAAAATTCTAAGATTATCTTTCCTAATATATATTAAATGTTATTTTAAGTATGACTTGACTTACAAAATTAAAAAAAAAAGGTGATTTAAAATGTTTAAATAAATATTTCAATATAGAAAATTGTTCAATTATTTTGAGAATTTTAATTTTTTAAGATTGATTTTATTTAATATTTAGGTTTAACAATGTTTCAAATTGTATTTAATATAGATTAATCATAATTTTGATTTTTTGAAGTTTAATATTTTTAAAGATATTTTATGTATGATTTTGAAAACACGGGAATGTTTTGGGCTTTTTTGAACTAAACATATTTTGTGTTTTTTTTTTCTATTTAAAACACTGTTTTCTCTATAAATTTAAGCATGAGGTACACTTTTTACATTTTGCAAAAATACAGGTGGACACATAATTTGTCTAATTCTTGTGTTGTACTTTTTGTCCCTGTTGAGGGCTTTTTTAAAAATGATTTTTTAAAAAAAATTTATTTGGTCAATGATATCTTTTTTTCGTTGTTTTTGGGCACAAAAAAACTAGCTTTTTTGTATCAAAACAGTTCCAGTTTTTTTGGTTTCTACTATAGTTAAGTTTCTCTCTTCGATACAGTTTTTTTCTCTTTTCTTTGAAAAAAACTAGAACAACTTTGATGTTCAGAAAAAACTTTTTTTTGATGAAAAAAAAAAGAAATCATTTACTTAATTTCAAATTTTCTTTAACTTGTTTTCAAATTTTGCCCTGTTGTGTTTTCCTCTGGGCATTTCTTTTTATCCTTCTCAAAGCACGAAAAGTGATGGTTCTAGATGCTTAACTGCCAAGCTCATTTTTTCATGATTTTTCATTTTTACTGTTTCAAAACTCCGGCATTTGCAATCAAACGAGAATCAACGATTAATTCCAAATGCCTTTGCCCCCTTCAGTTCCGACTTTTTTTAATTAACTACCGGACCAGTCCAGTCCAATTGGGTCTCCCAGATGAAAGACCATTCGTAAAACATAACCCAATTCTAAAATAAATGCAACAAAACAAACTAAAACCCAAACAAAACCCTCATCTCCGCCTCCAACTCTCTCTCTCTCTCTCTCTCTCTCTCTCTCCTCCGACTCTCTCATTCTCATTTTCAGCTCGCTTTCCGTCGTCTCACCACACTGAAATCGCCGCCTTCGCCTGCAGAATTCCACTGTAACTCGTGAATTTAATACCCATTTCTTCCTACTTGTGAGTAAATTCTAGGCGTCGGAAACATCGATTTTCTTCCTACTTCAAGTTCATCCTAATTAGATGATGATTATTTGATGATATATATTCACTCTATTGTAGTTTTGAATGTATTTTTATTTTTTTAATGTTTAAACCATGTTTAGACGGATTTTTAGTTTCTTCCAGGCACCTACAGGGAGGAATTCGTATAGAAGAAGATCATTTTGGAGTGGTGGTCTTAGCTTTATAGCCTGCGACCACTGATATGTCATTTGCTGACTCGTTCCTTGATTTTGACACAATAAAGGATTGGTTTGAGGGCAATACCAACGCAGATATGGCCGGTAGGGAAAAGGTTAATGACGGGGTTAATGAGGCAGATTTTTGTTGCAAAACTGTTGTTCAACAACATTTGAGTAATGAGTCTGACTCAATTGATATTGGGTCTAAGCCAATTTTTGATGAGTCTAGACGGATGGATTGCGGATCCCACTCTGTTGCGAAGGTGATGGGAGGGGAATGTGAAATGTTAGAAAATGCAAGTTGCCCAATTGAGGATGAGATCAAGAAGGTCAGTTTGGTTTGTGGGTCTGGAAACTCAGTCGGTTTGGATGAAAGGGGTACAAAGTGTGAAGCAACGGATGGGAATGGTGTAAAATGTGAAACAGTGATCGACGAAGGTGGGAGTGACAGTTCAGAGTCTGAGCACGCAAGTACCTCTTCATCGTCGTCGTCATCTTCTAGTTCTAGCTCTAGTGATGATGATGTAGAAGTGGATGAAGAAGAGGATGAGGATAAGGGGGAGGAGATGAATTTGGATATTGAGAAAAAGTTTAACGAGACAGGAGAAGTAGAAGAAGGCGAAATAAGGGATGCCAATTGGCAGGACATGGCAAGCAAGACCGATGATGAGGATGAGGATGACGATGATGATGTCAATGATAATGATGCAGAGGCAATGGTTGGTTGGAGTGATATTGATGATGCTGACGATGAAGAGGGTGGTGGCGGTGCTATGAAAGGACCCATTACATCTAAGAACGAGCTTAAGGTAAAAGAAAATTCTATTTAAAATTTATTCTTCTGGATGATTTGTTTATCGGCAATGTAAAGTTACTCATCTTTGTTTTAGATGCCACCACAAACGAATATTGTGGAAGTGTTTGGTAATCTGAGTATTATGTGCCATGATCTAGGGTTAATCAGCTTTCATATCCAAGATCTAAGTTCGACCTTAATGATTTATTTTTGTCAGAGTCGTCATTGCAAGTTTTGGATCTCAATTAACAATGGTATTTTGTTATCTCTTACGAATGCTGGCAAGTAATCTAAATCCAAATTGTGATATTATCTAGTTGTCATTCTCTGCATGTGAATTAAAATCTCTGGTAGTTTTGGATTTCAATTAACAATGGTATTTTGTTTTCTCTTACGAATGCTAGCAACTAATCTAAATCCAAATTGTGATATTATCTAGTTATTATTCTCTGCATGTGAATTAAAATTTCTGGTACATTTTCTTCCGTAAAGTAACCAAATCTAGACATTTTGTGAACCTGTACTATGATTATATTTCTAATCCAAGAATACAATTTTGTATCTCTCTCTCTCTCTTGCTTTATTATTTAGTGAATTGTATTGCAATTTATAGGATCTCCCTCCGGTTCCTCCAGTGGATGCTACCTTATTACCACATCATCAAATGTTGCCCGTGGGAGTTGTTTTATCGGTAAGCTCAAGAAAAGGCACAAGTATATAGTCTGCAAATAGGCAGAATAAAACTTCAAGTTATTGGCATTTGAACAGTTGCAGATGGGCTTTCTTATTTTGTTGGCAACATAAATTTAAACTCTCCATTTGCAATTTTTACAGATCATTGGTACCCAAGTCATTGTAGAAGGGATTGAGAAGCATAACCCTCTAAACGATGGTTCTATTCTATGGATAACTGAAAGCAAATCTCCATTAGGGTTGGTGGATGAAATCTTTGGTCCTGTCAAACATCCATACTATATAGTGAGATACAATTCCAAAAGTGAAGTCCCAGCTGGGATACATACAGGAACTTTAATCTCTTTTGTTCCAGAGTTTGCTATCCATGTACTCAATAGCAAGGATATTTACAAGAAGGGTTATGATGCATCCGGGGCAAATGATGAAGAGATGTCTGATGAAGCAGAATTTTCTGATGATGAGAAAGAGGCCGAATACAAGAGAATGCAAAAGATGACAAAAAGAGGCGCAAACGACCAGAAACCTAGAAGCAAGAACAACAAAATGAATGTCAGAAACAAAGATGAGCCATGGAAAAAGGGTAAACAGTCACCCCTGGAAACACCAACAGATGTAGGTCCTGTACCACCCAATCAACACCATGGTCATTTCTCAGCTCTCCCAGCAATGGTTGATCATGGAAATGTTTCTAACTCTTTCGGAGTTGGACAAGGTTTGGTTAGTGGGGCAGGTATACTTCCACCAATTCCACCCATTGCACAGATGGCTTGTTATAATGCACCTTCAAATGGCGGTTGGGGAAATGGAATGCCATTTCAACAGCCACAAGGTGCTCTTTTTCCCAATGGCTTTCCAGCAAATGGCATGCCGTGGCTTTCACTGAACTCTCAGCAATATCCCCTTCAGATGCCTTTTCCGAACACCATGCCTTTTCAACAGCAGGTCGATCCTAGCCAGAGGTTACTTTCTGCTGCTGTGTTTCTGGGTGGACAATCGAATGCTATACCAGGATCCACATATCCACAGGGTCTTGTGGGTCCAAATGCCTTCAACCCTATGGCATTTGGAATTGGTTTACAAGGTCAACCTTCTCAGCCAACCTTAAATGTCGGAGAACAAGGAATTATTCCAAATGGTTTACCCATGGGACGGAACTCTAACGTGTCACAACCTGGAGGCATTCCGTTAAACAATGAGGCTTCTCAGCAAGTCAATCTAGGTGCTTCTACTCATGGAAGAGGACCAAATCATCGAGGGCGTGGCCGTTTTGCAAGCGGAAGAGGACGGAAGCAATCTGGGTGAATGTTATCTTATCTTGTGTTCTGCCTCAAGTTTTGTATTTAACTTGTAAAAGGCTATGAGTGGAGCTGTTGCATTTTGAAATTGCTTTATCGTCTATGGAGTGGTGTTTTAGCAAGCGGGATGACGGAAGCAATCTGGGTAAAAGTCGTCTCACGTTTTGTGTCTAATTTGTAGGCAATGAGTGGAGCTGTTAAATTTTGAAATTGCTTTGTTTTCTTAGTTTCATTAGTCTGCCTTTTGGAAGGCAAACGTCGTGTCGTTTTTGGTTCTATGCATGGATGCATGTAGATGGTTATCATGTTGTCTTAATAGTTATGTAGAGATGATCTTATAACCTTGCGTTTTCTTTTCATGCAAGTTCGTTCCTACATTTCTTTTCGGTTATTTCCAGTCAATACATTTGGATACAAAGATGTTGGCAAAGTTTTACCTTGTCCATGACTTTGTGAAAGGAGAAACTTTGAGAGGCAATCTAAGCCTTGTTGAACTGGCTAGCAAACAGTTTTGTTGCTTACACCGATTTAAGTAGCATCAGCGTGTGTGTAAAAAAATCACCTCAAATAATAATAATAATAATAACAATAATTACAATTTTTTTTGTAATTAAAAATATGAAATCCGGATGAAAAAAGAATTAAAAATAAAAATCTCAAATCGACATTTGAAAAGCAAGCAAGAAGTCCTTTCTCCTAGTGTTCTGTCTTGGTCAGTTTAATATTAGTTCGGGTGTTTGATTTTTTCAGTTTTAACTAAAATCTTTTATTGTTACATTGTAAAGCTTATAATGTTAGAAAAAAAAAAAAAATCAGATACAAGGCTCTCACATGTGCCCTCACATGTGCATAGTGATTTTAACATGCTCCAGAACAGCCTAGATCATTTCGGAAACTCCAAACAGTTCTTTTCCCTCTTAATGTCTGTCAAATGTTTCCAAGTACTTTACACAAACAATAATGCGGTTTTAATATTATTATGATTTTTAATTTTTGTTTTCTGGTTATTCGTCCTGTTATAAATAAAATAGATTTTTTTTTACAACATAACAATCTCAAACCGAGCCTCTTCCCAGCTTGTTGAGGTCGGTAGCATAGAATTTTGGAAGCTGTAAGTTGATGCTATGATTCTATTATTGTTGTGAATTTTCTAACATAAATGCACGTGTCGTTAACAAGTAATAAAATGAGAGTAGAGATCGTTTTTTTGATGACTAATTGTCACTAAGCACCAAATTAATCTAACACTAATTCTATTTGAACAATTAAAATATGAGAAATAATGGAATAATAAAAGCAAAAAGAAGACAAACTAAATTAATAAAAATGATAAATTGCAAGTTTAACAGATGAAATTTCAATATATTAAGACATCTAAGGTTTTCGACTCACTAGATTAATCTTATTCAATCTATCTAATTTAATCAATTAATATGTACTCCTCTGTAGATAACGAATTTCTCTTAGAAAATCATTAATCTTTCTCAAGCATTAATAATTTATCCCAGTTAGCAAATTTCTTACATCTCTGTGGAAACTTTAAAATTACTAAGATTTATTAAGAACAAGAAATTCACTATGTTACACAAGTCTCATAAATATCTCTATCCTATGAAGATCTCATGGCATTCAATCACAATCCAATTTAATTATTACTTCTCAGCCTCAAATTAAATCACAAATCATGCAAAAGGTACGTAAACTTTTACAAGCGTTAAGATCAGATTAAATACTCAACATAGATAATGAATAAACATCGAATTAAATTAAATTAATAGAAATGAACATTTATAATCCGGCTACATTGTAGCCCTAAAGTAGAAAAAATTAGTTCAAAATAAAACTAAAAATAATTCTATATAATGTCCTAAACATGAGGAGTAAAAGAAAAGAATTGTGTTTAGATGCAAAGATGGATTCCATCTCCGTGTTACACCGTTCTTCTTCTTTAAAGCAGCGAGTTCTTCCTTCTTGTCTATAGTTTTTCTCTGTTAAAATTCGTCCTTCAACCCCCCATAATGTTTTATTTATAGGCTAGGGTTTGAAAGGGCAATTTTGGAACAAAATTAGACTTAGAATTGAATTGAGATCGCAACGGTGCCCAGACTCCATATTTCTGGCACCTAGGCACCCATGATTGTAGCGCCTAGGCTTCGTAATGGCGCCATGATTGTGGCGTCTAGGCGCTAGGCTGCTTCGTGGACTTCTCCAACGAAATGGCGCCTAAGCGCCCTTCTTGGCTTTTCTATGAAATTTCTTCCGTAGGAGAGCCTAGGCGCCCATAAGCTAGCGTCTAGATTCCATTTCATCCCTGAGTCTAATTTTGCTCCTTTTTTGGTCTGTTTTGCCCCGCACTTTGCCAATATGCATCTTTTTTCCTCAAAATCCACAAAGAAACAAAAGTACTATCAAATTCTTATAAATTGCTCAAAACTAACAAAATATTAAGTTAGAATAATCTAATTAATTAGCCTAAAACTAACTTATCAAATACCTCAAAACTTAAGGATTTGCTAGTCCTTGAGCAAAAGACACAAAAAGGAACAAAGAAACGAGACAAAAAAATGAAACTGACATTAACTCACGACGTAATTTGAGCATCAATTTGATTTTTTATCATACTTGGCCTCAAAGATTGCATAAAATCTACGACTCAAAGGGAACTCTAACCATTGTGATCATGTAAAAATTCAATTTAAATTCCTTGAGTGTCTGTGTGATGCCTCTCCCAATTATGCAACTACATAAAGATTAGTTTATGTCAACAAGTTTGTTGTGGAAGATATCTAGATTATTGAAATTTATGAACTCCATAGGTCTATTTTTCAAACCACTCTATACTAATGCAAACTATCACAACATCAAAGATTAATAGGACTTTATTTTGCTTAAAACGTGTGGCTAAGGTAAAAAGATGAGATATAATGTGATTCAAAATTTACCCATAAACACACAATTTGTCTCAGGACATCATAAAAGCATCATTTCCTCTCTCTAAGTAGACCCCCAAACTTATGTTGCACTCCCTTTGTGATTCACATTTATTTGATGTGTCTTCTTTTTTTTTCTCTTTTGTTTTTTTTAATGATAAATATGAATACATAACCCTTTAATAACAGTACTCAAAACTCCACCCATCGTCCAGTAATGCCAACTACCTTGAAATAATTTCTTGGACAATCAAGTCACGCTTATGGGTAAAGGAAGTAGGATAAAATTTTTCAAAGGCCAGGCTAATTATGTGGGTGGATAATAAGGCTCAACGGGATAACTAGTGATTAAATGATGTCAATAGTAGGCTTGAAAGGCTCAAACGGTCTAAAAATGGCCTAAATCATGTCCTTAATATTGTTTCACCTAGGATTTCGCCTCAAGCAATTATCAAATAGGTTCTAGTGTTCATTTGAGATAACAAAATCACTTAATCAATATAAACTTCCTCTCTAAGTGGAAAATACTTAGATGATCAAGGCGTGAGTGCTCAAAGAATCACAACATGGCAAACCAATAATAAGAAAACAAGGACAAGCCAACAACAATTATTGTCCCCTAATAGCCATATTCAATTTCAACCATCATCATATCATTGACCTCCTATGATTCAAATTAAACAATGCTCAAACGACACAACTTTACTATCATACTTACTAAAAAAACGAAACCTAACTTAAAACTTAAGTAAACCAAAAAACTGATTGATATAAACAAAACATAAAACAGCACACTACCCCCAAACTTGAGCAATACATTGTCCTCAATGTAAAAGAAATAAAAATAAACATAAAATAAAAATAAAACAAGATGAGGGGAAAACAAAAATAATAATAATAAAATAAAATAAAAAAAGAACACTTCCTAAAACGAAGATTGTGGCAGCCTACTCTTCCTCATCCTCATGCTCATCATCCTCATCATTTAAAGCCATGATAGTAGGAAAATTGTCCATGTTCATATTTAAATTCCCAGTCATGTCATTCATTATCTGTGCCAGGTTGTAGATGTTGTTATCGATACGGCTTAAGCGTCTATCCAATTGAACCAAGCGCTTTTGCAGCGAGGCTTGACCTGGGGAGCAGGGTGGTGGTGAGAGTCTAGGGGACCTGGAAGAGCTGACCCCTACTGTTGGCTCCTAGGCATCAATCTCCATGTATGATGCGATGACTGAATCATTAATGACATGTCGGGGTTCCAACTATTTTTCTGTTGCCTCCTAATAGACTCCAACTTCACAGCACAGTTCTATAATGAGTGAGGGAAAATACAAGACGATGTGCACATGTCGCACACTCATAACAATCTAGCAAGAAATCACCCAGCCAACATTAATACTCTTCCCTGTCACTATAGCATATAGGAGCTGGTTGGTGGTGAAAGTCTAGGGGACTTGAAGGAGCTGACCCTTGCTATTGGCTCTTGGGCATCAATCTCCCTGTACAATGTGATGCCAAATCATTAATGACATGTCGGGGTCCCAACCATTCTTTTATTGCTTCCTAGTGGACTCCAACTTTACAGCATAGTTTTGTATTGAGTGAGCGAAAATAAAGGCCCAGGTGCGTATGCTGCACACTTATAGTAATCTGTCGAGAAATCATCTGGCCAACATCAATACTCTTCCCTATCACTATAGCGTATAGGAGCACTGCTCGCTCCTTCAGCACATCACTGACATAGAACGCTGGCATGAAGTAGGCACATATGAAATTGTGCCATGCCTTATATGACTGATTTCGTAGAGCACTAGGAGGGAATGAGATGTACTCACCACTATGTCCCATTTTCCAACTGGTGATGGGTGTGCACAACTTGTTGAGGACTGCATTATGGTCGACATTCTCCAAGTATGCTTGATATTCATCATCCTCAATATTGGACAACCCAAAGTATTGATTGATGACACCATGATCAATCTTCACCCAAATTCCCCACACAAAGACCTTTTCATTTTGGCGCTCGGGGGCATTGGCAAAAAATTCTCGAACCATCGCAGTTAAACTCGAGCCTGACTGTTTCACAAAATCGCCCTATCCACAATCTAAAATTGTATCCTGGATTACCCTTTCACATGTGTTAAGTTCTCTCTTTACAATTGGTGTCTTTCTTTCCAAAAAAAGTTAATAACCAGTGAAAACAACTTGAGAGATGAATTTGGTCATATCATACTCCCTAGATGTCCAACCCCTCAATCGTTTATTTAGTGCCATGAGACCAATTCACACTAATCACTCTTCAAAAGCTTATTCTTCCCATAATTACAACCCATCAACCTTATCTTAGCCACTCCATATCAATTGCTAACGCTACCAAACGACCTCAAATCCTACACTTGTATGTCTATTAATGCCTCTAACATTAATCTTCAATACCCAACACTTTTGTCTCTCTTGGACTTTGTCTCGAACACTTAGTGGGTATTCAATAATTCCACTCTATATAAACTCTCTACTAATTAAATTTCCCCAAATAGCAACAATTCTCAAATAAGGCACAAAAAAGAATGGATGTACCTTTTGTGAGCAAAAACCCCTAATTTGTGCAGCCTATTTTTTGAAATTTTCACCTCTTTTTTTCTGTCCAAATCACAACCAGTGGATGAACGCGAATTAGAGGCGTGGTGGTCTTATGGGTAACGGTTTTAGGATGGTAGGAGCGAGGATGAGCGATGGAATGAGGAAAATTTGATTAGGAGTGCTAGGGGTAGGGTTTCTGTGCATGAAAGAACCACAGAATAAAGGGGTTTTTTATGTCTTGTTGTTTTAGTGTGCTATTTTAATTCGAATGCCAAGTTTACTAGCTTTAAAAAGTCACAACGCCTAGGCGTCATGGTTGTAGCACCTAGGCGCTACTTCATTTTTTTTATAATGCTTAGACACAGCGCCTAGGCGCCCAAGTTGTAGCGCTTAGGCGCTACTTCAAAAGTTTTTTTTTTTGTGAATGAGATCCTAGGCACCTAGGAGTTGGCACCTGGGCACCTTCCTCTCGGGTCTTACTACTTTGTTGTAGCACCTCAATGCTACCATTTAGCGCCTAGGCACTTTTGTGAGTCTTCTGCTCCTTGGTTGACTTAAGAACACTTGAAATTACCGCAAACATGAATTGTATCATAATTAGCTTACAAAATGCCAAAAATATATAACTTTCACACTAATTAACATGATGAAAACTAAAATGGATAAGGATACAAAGCTTAGGTTACCTCCTAAGAAGCGCTTATTTTATCATCATCAGACTGACTCTTCTTCCTCTAAGACAAAAGTGTTCAATGTTGAAAATTGACATTAGAGACATTAGTAGACACTACAAGCGTGAAATTTGAGATTGTTTGGTGGTGTTAGAAGTTGATTTGAAGTGGCTAAGAGAAGGTTAGTGGGTTGTGATTGTGGAAAGAATAGTCTTTTGAAGAGTGATTAGTGCGAATTGATCTCATGGTACCAAGGAAACGTTCGAGGGGCTCGACATTCAGGGAGTATGATAAGACCAAATTCATCTCTCAGACCGCTTTCACTCTGTATCAGTCCTCTTTGGAAAGAAAGACACCAATTGTGGAGAGAAATCAACAAATGTGAAAGGGTAATCCAGGACATAATTTTAGATCATGGATGGGGCGATTTTGTGAAACAATCGGGCTCGAGCTTAACTGCGATGGTTCAAGAATTTTATGCCAATGCTCTTAAGCACCAAAATGGAAAGGTTTTTGTGTGGGAAATTTGGGCAAAAATTGATCGCAACGTCATCAATCAACAATTTAGGTTGTCCAACATTGAGGGTGATGAAAATCAAGCATATTTGAAGAACGTCGACCATAATGTAGTTCTCAATAAGTTGTGCACACCCAGCACTAGCTCAAGAATAGAACACAGTGGTGAGCACATCTCATTCCATCCTAGTGCTCTACGAGATCGGTCATATAAGGCATGGCACAATTTCATATGCGTCCGCTTCATGCCAGTGTTCCACGTCCGTGATGTGTGAAGGAGCGAGCAGTGCTCCTACATGCTATAGTAACATGGAAGAACGTTGATGTTGGCTAGGTGATTTCTCGACAGATTGCTATGAGTATGCGACATACGCGCCTGGGCCTGTATTTTCCCTCACTCATTACAAAACTGTGCCGTAAAGCTGGAGTCCATTAGGAAGCAACAAAAGAATATTTGGGACCCCAACATATCATTAATGATTCGATCATCGCATTGTACAAGGAGATTGATAATCAGGAGCTAGCAACGAGGCCATCTCCTCCAGGTCCCCTAGACCCTCACGACCACCCTGCTACCCAAGTCAAGCCTCGGTGCAAGAGCATTTGGATCAATTGGACAGACACCTAGACCACATCGATAACAACGTCTGCAATCTGACGTAGATGACGAACCAGATGGCTAGGTATCAAAAGCTAAAAATGGACAATTTCCTAGCGTCATGACTTTCAATGGCGAGGATGTCGAGCATAAGGACAAGGAGGAGCAGGCTACCATAATCTTCGTTTTAAGGAGTGTTCTTTTTTATTTTATTTTATTATTTTTTTAATGAATGAATGCCTAGGCGCCCAGAAGTTGGTGCCTAGGTGCCTTCCTCTCGGGTCTTACTACTCTGTTGTAGCACCTAGGCACTAAGTCCCGAGAGCACTTGAAATTACCTTAAACATGAATTGCATCATAATTAGCTTAGAAAATACTAAAAATATATAACTAACACACTGATTAATATGAAGAAAGCTAAAATGGATAAGGATAAAGAGCTTAGGTTACCTCCCAATAAGCAATTGTTTTGTCGTCCTTAGCCTGACTCTTTTTCTTCGAAGGTGAGTTGAGAGTGATGATGGATTTGTTGCGATCAATTGCACCATCAAAATATGGCTTCAAACATTATCCATTAACCTTAAAGGTTTCTTTCTCTTCATGATTTAGTTCAACTGCACCATAGGGAAACACTTTGGTGAGTACAAACGGGCCCGACCATTTGGATTTGAGCTTTCTAAGAAACAGTCGAAGCTTGGAATTATATAGTAGTACCTTCTGACTTGGTACAAACTCTTTCCGCTGGATGTGCTTGTCATGCCAAGCTTTGGTCTTGCATTCTTATATGCTTCGTTGCAGAACTCATTCATCTCATTGAGTTACAAAGACGCTTCTCACCCGCTACTTGCATATCCATATTTAACAATTTCATTGCCCAATATGCTCGATGCTCTAATTCCACCAGAAGATGGCAGGCCTTCCCATAGACAAACAAAGAAGGAGACATCCCTATAAGTGTATTAAATGCTATTCGATAGGCCCATAACGCATCATCTAACTTTTTAGCCCAATCCTTGCGAGAGCTATGAACCGTTTTCCCCAGAATCTACTTCACTTCTCTATTAGATTTCTCCACTTGCCCGTTAGTCTGAGGATGGTAAACAAGTGTAGTTTGGTGCTTGAATCCATATTTCAACAAGAGAGCCTCAAATTGCTTATTGTAAAAGTGTGATCCCTCATCATTTATGATAGCTTGTGGAATTCCAAACCTTGTAATGATTTTTTCCAGAGAAAATGAAGCACTACCTTGCCATCATTGGTTTGAGTTGCAACCGCTTCAACCCACTTTGACACATAATCCACCGCAAGGAGAATATGCTTATTGTTGTAGGACGAGGGAACAGTCCCATGAAATCAATACCCTATACATCAAAAAGTTCCACTTCTAGAATATTCTTCAAGGGCATCTCATTCCTTCTTTAAACGTTTCCTATTCATTGGCATCTATCATAAGCCGTAACAAAAGCATGAGCATCTTTGAACAATGTGGGCAAACAAAACCCATATTGCAACACCTTAGCCGCCGTTCTGTACCTTCCAAAATGTCCACCATACTCAAGTGTGTGGCAATGTCTCAAGATCTCCTCTACCTCATCTTCTGGCACACATCTTCTTATGGTTTGATCAACATAGTGCTTGTAAAGAACTGGTTCTTCCCAATAGTAGTGCTTTACATTGGAAAAGAACTTTTTCTTTTGTTGATATGAGAATTCTAATGGCATGATCTTTCCTACAAGAAAATTCACATAATCTGTATACCATGGAAAAGAGCTTGTAGATGTGATGACAAAGAGTTTCTCATTTAGGAACTGATCACCAATGGGAGGCTGTTATACAACTCTTTTTCTTCTGGTAGTTCTAGTCTTAAAAGATAGTCTGCCACTAGATTTTCTATGCCCTTCTTGTCTCTAATCTCCAAATTGAATTCTTGGAGTAAGAGAACCCATCAGATATGTCTTGGCTTGGCATCCTTCTTGGCCATAAGTTATTTAATTGCAAAATGATCTGTAAAAACTATTACCTTATTACCAATTAGTATGATTTGAACTTGTTGAAAGCAAAGACGATGGCAAGTAACTCCTTCTCTGTTGTGGCATAATTGAGTTGGGCATCATTGAGGGTCTTGCTAGCATAATAAATAGCATGAAATATCTTATTCCTCCACTGTCCTAGAGTCACTCCTACTACATAATCACTTGTGTCACACATCAATTCAAACGGTAACTCCCATCCTGGTGCTACAACAATGGGTGTAAACACAAGCTTCTCTTTAAGGGTAATGAATGCCTTTTGACACTCATCATTGAACTCAAAAGGAGTACCTTGCATGAGTAAATTCGAAAGAGGCTTAGAGAACTTGGAGAAATCTCTAATGAATCTTCTATAGAAACCTACATGGTCAAGAAAACTCCGAATCCCCTTGACCGAGCTCGGTGGTGGTAGTTGCTCAATTGTCTCTATCTTAGCTCGGTCAACCTCTATCCCCTTAGATGAAACGCAGTGGCCCAGGACAATCCTTTCTTTTACCATGAAGTGGCACTTCTCCCAATTAAGCTCAAGATTAGTTTTTTCCCATCTCTCCAAAACCAATTCTGAATTAGCAAGGCAATGATCAAAGGAGTCACCAAAAACTGAAAAATCATCCATGAAGATTTCTATAATCCGCTCCATCATGTCAGAAAAAATCCCCATCATACATCTTTGGTAGGTTGCCAGCATATTGCAAAGGCCAAATGGCATCCAACGGAATACAAATGTACATTAAGGACACGTTAACTTAGTCTTCTAGTGCACATTGAAAATGCGTGAACTTTTTATCTTGCAAACGGCATGCCGATCTGTCTAATAGACATGCCGAACTTGTCCTATCAGCAGGCCGAACCTAAGGATCGGCATGCCGAACTGTCAATAAAAATCTCAACGAATCTTTTATTTTCCAATTGAGATTCAATAGGATAAAGTCTCAATTTTAATTCAAATAACCCAACCAAGAAGTTATCTAATTAAAATAACTTTATCTAGATAATCTCTAGGAAAATAAATGAATTCCTAATAATTCTACAAGTTTATCTTGATTTAATTTATTCAAAATTAAATCAACTGATAAATAGACAA